>CAODLS010143619.1:0-19139 GCA_948243855.1 Flueggea neowawraea | reverse complement strand
GTCTTGAGAGCAAAAGGAAACAAATTTCACCGAATTTGGATGAAAAACGAGAGAGAAAAGTGGAAATGAAGGAAGAGTGTCAGTTTTCGGATTTTATCTGAAATTTCTGCAGAATAAAACGACGTCGTTTGGTCACGGTTCATAAAACGAAACGCTTACGTGCTTAAACAACCGAATAACGCACGTAAACGAAGTCAAACGACTTGTCGTCGGCTGCAACAAAAATTACGCGCGTAAACATCAACTTTACGCACGCAAACGACGACGAACGACAGGTCGTTTGCACCCCGAACCAAACGATCTGTCGTTCGGTTCCGGTTTCCAGTTTTCTTGTTTTTTTTTACTTAAATCAATTATTTTCCAATTTACCCCAAATCTTTATAATTCACCAAATTAACATCAATAATATAAAATTTACCCTCCAATTACCAAAAATAATTTTTAATTAATTTTCTATATTATCCAAAATAATTATTCAAATTAATTACCCTAATTTTAATTCTCCAAAAATAAATATAAAATTATGGGATATTACACTATTAGTATGCGCATAATATCGAAAATTGGCATGGTGAATCTGTAATATTAATTTTTGATCAGCATGGTGAATCTGTACTATTAATTTTTGATCTTTGTAATTGTGAAAAACAACCCTATCATAAATTTATTGACATATTATATGATATGTACATAATATGCACGCACACATACATATATATACGATGGATCCGAGATAGGTGAATAGGGGCCTTGAGCCCCCACAAGCCCTCAGGTGATTCTGCCCATGCGATTGGGTGGTGTTTATATGTTATAAAAGGACAATAAAAAAACTATAGTAATTAATAACTATATGATTTGTGGTATGAATAATCAACCAGATTGTCACCGGTAATTTAACTTCGTTGTCCGAGCAAGAGCTGATTGACTGCGCTACATCTTTCAACTATGGATGCAATGGAGGAATGATGGATTATGCATTTGAATTCATTGTCAACAATGGTGGACTTCACAAGGAAGAAGACTACCCTTACCTCATGGAAGAAGGCACCTGCGAAGAAAAGTGAGTAAATGTCTTTTTCTTTGGAACAAATTATGCATAAAGGATTCAGTTATTGAATGCAATGTATGTGTTTCCTTACATGTTAATCATTTCTTCAGGAAGAATTGGATGTTGTCGCCATTGATGGTTACCATGATGTTACGGCGAACGATGAACAGAGTCTGTTGAAGGCACTAGCTCATCAACCTCTCAGTGTCGCCATTGAAGCATCAGACAGAGATTTCCAATTCTACAGCGGGGTAAGGATGTCGATGAATGTGAACATAGAATATGAAAAAACCATGTAAATACAGCAGCATAATGTATCTGCAAAACACTGACAACAATGATGAACATTGATTTGCAGGGTGTATTTAACGGACGCTGTGGAACAGAACTAGATCATGGAGTAGCAGCAGTAGATTATGGGACATCAAAAGGGTTGGACTATATAATTGTGAAGAACTCGTGGGGACCGAAATGGGGTGAGAAAGGGTACATAAGGATGAAGAGAAACACTGGAAAACCTGAAGGGCTTTGCGGAATCAACAAAATGGCTTCTTATCCAACCAAAACCAAGTGAAACCAAAATCTCAGAAGCAACATATACTTTTTCACCATGTTGGCTTGATTCATTGAAAATCACTCCTCATTTTTTATGTTCATCTCATGTTCTTGGATGCCAAAATTCACAAGAAATAAATAATTTTTATGTCCCTTTTTTGCCAATCCGAAAGTAAACGAAATGTTTTTGAAAATCTCTCTGCAAAACTGCTGTGCATATCATAGACAACAAAGAAAAATGCAAATCTGTTGTAAATAAATGCATAACATAAAAAATGTATCATTGTTGCGTCGGTTGTTTCGGAAATAGCAGAACAGTGAGAAATGAAATCACTCATTCAAAAAAAATATATAAAAAATGTAAGACTGTTATACCAAATGCAAGCTTTGACATGAACTCAAAATCTACCAAACAAAAGTTTAAAGAAAAGGCCACGTAAAGAAAAAAAAAGAAAAATAATTTTTAAGTTCATGAGTATATTTTAATTAAGTGATAAGTTCTCGTATTTTTTGAATGTTATATATATATTTTTAAAATTTAAATTTAATTGACGGACTAAATGAAATTGTGAAATAATCTAATTGTTTTTCCTTTTATTGAAAACCTACAGTCAATGCTCATTTGCTCTCTCTTTCTCTCTATCGAATTTGTTTCTCTGTCTTCTCTCCCCCATTTCTTTGTTCCACCTCGCTCTCCCGATCAAAACACCAAGCTCTAATTTCACTCTTCCATTCAATCCAACACACACAAGTCCAGATCTCACCTCACAGAGCTTCCATCTTTCACATGCTCTCTACTGTATCCCCTCTCTCTCTCTAACAAAACACACACAAGTCCACTTCTCTCTCACTCTCTCTAAAAATGAAACCCACAGTCAATCCTCATTTGCTCTCCTTCTCTCTTGATAGACAACCATTTCCCATTCTCTCCCTCTTCTCTTTCCCACCCTTCTTTGTTCTATCTTGACACTTCTTGCTTTTACTGTTGATTTTATTCCTCTCTTGACTCGAAAATGATTGTTTTTTACCTATTCCTCTCTCAACTCGGCATCCTCTATTTCGATGGCAATGGGACGAACTGCGAGGCCGTGTTTGGCGGAGAAGGCGCGACAAGCAATGACTTAGGTGGGTGATGGAAGTGGTTCTGGTTTGGGTGGATGATTCGGGTTCAAGTGGGTGATAGAAGTGGTTCTGGTTTCATTCCCTAACCCTCTTCTCTCTCGATCGATTCTGGCCAATCTCAACTGGGGTTGATTGAATCGGCAAAGAGACGAACGATTGGTGGCTAGGGCAGGACTTGCTAAGCATCTGCGAGGTGATTGTGCTCTTCGTGTTCTCTCGGCGCCAGATCTGCACTTGGTGCTTGTTACGCCAGATTCTGCTTCATGAGAAGGAGGAAGAGAAATATTGCTTAGCAGTGACAATATTGCTTCTGATGTGGACGCGTCGGACGGTGATGCTGGTTGTTTGAAATAGGTCAGTGGTGAGAAGTGGTTCTAGTTGTTTGAAACATGTCAGTGGTGAGAAGTGGTTCTGGTTAAGGTGGTGGTCCATTCGGTTTCAGGTGGATTCGAGTTTGGGTGGTAGAAGTGGTTATGGATTGGCTGGTGGATTCGGGTTTGGGTGGCGGAATTGGTTCTGGATTGGCTAAGGCGTCGACGTATGAAGAGGTGGTGGATTCGGGTTTGGGTGGTGGAAGTGGTTCTGGATTGCTGTTGGATTGGATTTGATTTGATTTCTGGGAAAGAGAGAGATGGGTTACAGGGTTTAAATTGTTCATTTCTGGGTTTGTTGTTCTTGTTCTATTAACAAGGAATTTGGATTTTGTGCAAGTGTTTGTTGTTTTTGTTCTGTTAGCAAGAAATTTGGATCCAACGGTGCTATTTCAGTGTTATTGTTCTTGATATTGTAGATTATTTTGTATGTAAGAATTAAAAATAATGTGATTGTTAAAATTTTTTACATATTTCAAGTGTTGAATTTGGGTTTTGTGAGAGAAGTGGACTTGTGTGTGTTTTGGATTCAATGGCTTTTTTATTTTGAAAATATTATTCAACTAAAAAAATTAAATACATCAACAACATATTAACATATTATTAATAAATTATTAACGAAAAAATTTAAGTACAATTCGATTTTTACCTCAATAAAATGTATAAATCACTTTCTCCTAATTAAGGTATATTTCAAATACTTGAAAATTATTTTTTCAAAAAAAAAACGATATCACCATAACATCTTCGATGACATGTTTCATGAGATGGGATGATATGGAAGCGTAGAACTCATTTCCAGGCTTAGTTATTATTGAAAGGACTGAATTTTGTACTCAACAGATACAAGTTTGTAGGCAGTATAACCAATAAGTGCTACATGTATATGATGAATGATCAGCTATTATAAAATTTGTTTTCTTTTTCTCGCCATTTTCCTGGTCCAAGGATCCAAGAAATTGGGTTAGAAATTCACAGAATCTCAATTCAAAACTTCATTGTACTTGAATACACAATCATAAAGCCGTCCTCCAAGAAACTGAGCAACCTCCGGATGCTTCACCTGTTTACAAATCAACAGTAGAATGAGACAAAAAGATCGGAAGACGAAGAAAAAGAAACAGGAGACAGTAGTAAGATGTGCTTTGTTTACCATCCCAATCTTGAGAGAATCACACTTAAACTGGGCATAAAGATTTGTCTCTATTCCACGACCCTGCCAAATGTGATGAAGATTAAGTGTAATGATTGAATTTTAAAGATTTGATGCAGTACACCAATATATTAACAGTCAAGACTAAATCTACTGGGCCAACTATCATGGCACTTCCTTTTCTTCCATTTCTTCAGTCTTGAACAAGATTGCAAAAACATGCACGTAAGACTTTTTTACATGTAAGATTAATAATGTATCTGCACCACAACCAATTAGAACCACATCTGCGCCACATGAATTCCCTTAATGACCACATAAATGCGCATTAGAAATGAATAACACGTTTTCATGAAGCAGTTTCTATAAATGACTTACCATCCCTTCCAATATTACAAGGTCCGCATCACTAGCTAAGTAGGCCAACTCTTGTGATACTCTTGAAAGATCAATAACCTGAAAATGATAGGACACAACAAGCCATCAACAAAACGCTGAAAGTACCAAATTTCTGTTAATGAAAATCATTCTTGTTCCACTACTTACCGGCAAATCATTTCCAGAATTTGCAATCAGAAGATTTGAAGCATCTACACCCATAAGGTGTCCATTTTCATCTTTCAGCTGAAAATAGTACTTAAATTAGTAATTGCACAACCAACAGAAAATATGACATTGCCAAAACTTTTTGTCAAAAACCTTTGAGATAATCTCAATCAGCTCGGGGTAAGTGACATCGTTGATAGAGGGCAAGTCATTAGCAGCCAAAACAACCTGGAGAGATGTTATGAGGAAATAAGCCGCTCCAAATAAAAAATGAAAACCGTGCAAAGTACCATTCTTACTTATAACAACATCAACAAGTACACTTTAAATTTACAAAAAACTTATATCAATAGTCCAAGTATTGCACAAAGGAAAAAATAATAGAAAATAGAACTTGCGGCTTCGTTATATACAGACTACACATATTGCTTATAGCAAAAGCGGCTGCTGTCATGGCTGCTCAATTATATACTCTGCTAGCAGAGCTTAAAGACTTCAGAATCAATTAATAAAGCTTGAAGTATCAACAAATGTATACATCCAAATCTAAAAGAAAACCTGAGTTCCACGTCGAAGAAGCTCTCTTGCAAAAGGCAGGATACCAAGAATTATATCTGCACCAGAATTGTCCACAAAAATGACGGCCTGATATGAAGAGATGCAAAGTGGTTAGCATATATGTGAATGACAATGTCAAATAGTTATATGCTTCTGAATGAAAGTGACTCCAGAGAATACAATCAGAAATCAGGCAACAGAAATCAGGCAATAGTTTGAGCAAATATTGAACTTGCCTTTTTCCAAGATTTCTTGCTCCATTTTCCCTTAAAGGTATCCAAGTCATCAATAACCCAAGGCCGAGGAACAAGGTTTTGACAACTAGCCAAAAAAGACATTCCATCCCTTGAGAAAACCTCAGCAAGCTTAAAAAAGAAAGAAACAGACTAGTATGTGAGTAAAGGTAGTTCAAGTGAAAAAATTTTCAATTTCTTGGGATATAAATTATAAGAATCAGTTTAAGATGCACAAGTTAAAACTTGCAATAAAAAAAAAAGGAAAAAAGGAACTAAAGCCTTCTAGATTCAGAGAGTCAAAGAGTCATCCAAAACAGACAATATAAAATGGAAACGGAAGACAAATAGATATCTAAGTGGTTTTTGTAAAGCGACTTTGAACAAACAAAAAGAGCAATCAATCAGCCACACAAGTATTTTTGAATTTTTATAACATAAGTTATGCTCTTATCTGCTACTTACAGCAAGTCAATAGATCGTGAAACAAAATCCTCAATATCTGGCAACAAAAACCAAAATATTTCGATAAAATATTGACCAACCTGAGCAGAACCAAGATCAAAAATATTTCCAGCAAATATTCCCCTAACTAGATTCTCCAGACGCTTTGTCTCATCTTCAATAGCATCATTAAGACGAACAACATTCTCAAACAGGGATATTGCCTTGGCATTCTCTTCATCCTATGGCATAGCAAAAGAAACTCCTCTTTAGTTCTGAACCAATGAAATGAATAGTATTTTTATTGTGAAAGTATTGTAAGACAAACAGCCACGAAAAAGGCAAAAAAAAAAAGAACATAGAACAATAATCAAATGCCAGAGTAAATGACGTGGCTTCTGAAACTACAAGAGTCTGAAAGGAGCAGGACATTGTACAAATCTTATATCAAATGATGTTGATTTCTGCCATCTGGAAAAATGAACAAAAAGATTAGTTATATAACATTCTTGAATGCAGAGGCTGTTATATTTGATTTGATAATTTTATCGATTTCTTTCTCTCTTCCTTTATTTTCTTTTTTCTTAGGGTTACCTGTTCCTTAAGCAATTTAAGCATACTAGACATACAGTTATCTTAAGTTACCAAATAAATATTTATATAATTTATAGATGATGATAACAATTTTTTTTTTAACAGAATAGCATAAATGCGTGTATTCTGCTTTTCAATGTGCTTTCAGTAGGTTATAATTTATATGTTTTTCTATTGTTCCCTAGACTAAAGTTCTACATGCAGTAAAAAATATATCAATTTATTCCTCTCAAGTTAATGACATCCATTCTCTCCAGATATAATAAAAATTAATTAATTCAGCAAGATATTGTGATCGTGATAGGTCACGCAAAATCTAATGTGGGAATAGTTGGAAGAGAAACAAGACAGCAGCACCCGATTTTGTAAGAATTATAATACAGATTAATATTAAGGATACTAAAAAAAATGAAGTTTCATGATATATGTTGTTAACTGAACAATTATGTTCTGGGAATAGAACCATCATCATAATATTTTTCTACTCCAGGACTAAAGGGTCATGGGTTTGATTCCCGGTGGAAGCAAATAAAATGACTTATATATACATGCATAAGAGTTTTTCTCTACTTATTCTTTCTATTATAATTGTTTAGTTCTTGTTATTCCACATATTTTATTTACCTAGGCAAACATAAAACCTAAAGAGACATGCAGAGGTGCAGATACAGGCAATCGGAGAGAGCAAAGGGAAAGATCCAAAATGCAGCATGGTCATAAACAAGACACAAGTAAAATATCTACTAAGGAAAAAGGATCGCATCACAACAATCTCCAAGCCATCATATCTTGGAGCTCGTGACGAGATCTGTTTAAACATTCATTCCACTCACACTCACATGTATGAAACAAGGTTATGGAATTGTAGGAAAGCAACATAAATCCAAAAGCAATGCTGACCTTGACTTTCTTGAATATGTCCCTAAATCCCAGCTCTCTAAGGATTTGCTCCCTCAGTCTGCAAAGAAGCTACATTACCCCATCCCACGCAAACCACACAAAAAAAAATGAGAAAAGAAAAGAAAAGAAACAAAAGTAAGAAAATAGCTGAAAAGCACAAGCGTAGAATGAAGAGAAATGGCTCATTAAGTGCGGCTTACAACACCATCAGGTGGTCCACCATGACTTTCTGGGTCTTTCTTGAAGTCTTCAAGAATCTCAGAATACCTAACAAAAATTAAACAATGCACAACTTTGTAGTCAAGCTGAAAATATATAGCATTTAACATCAATAAAACTAGATGAAAGGAGCAGAGTCTGTCATTCATGAAACTATTCAAGCCTATCATTCCTCATAAATCATTACGACTGAACTCCAGGACTCAGATAAACCCAGCCTCAATTCTCATTCATTTTCTCACATCATTTTAATAGAAAAAAATTTATGAACCAAACCATCCTTTTCCATTTTATTACTGGCTGAAGAGTTTCTCACTCTCATCTTTAGTACCACAAAAAGCAGTAGACTTCCTTCCAGAGATTATAGTTACTGAATTAGTAAAACAGGAGGAGGAGCGACAACTGATCTTTTTTTTTTTAAGGAAGCAAAGGTTAATTATCTTTTATTTTATTTTGATAAGTAGCAAAGTTAAATTATAATTCATCATTGGTGTACAAAACCCGACGGCATCAAGATACAGGAGTCTTAATAATTGATCTGGTACATAAGAAAACCATATCTCCCTCAACATCAATCTTTGCGCTCATTGGCTTGCCAAGCATGGTATTTCCCAATCACTTGGTGCCCATGAATTATATTATGTACATGATTAATTATTACCACTCTTGTCTCTTGATGCCATGGGGTTCTCTACCCCATTGACGAACAATAATTAAGCTTTGCTACCCTTCAAGAAGGAAAAAAAAAAAGTGTTCAGCTCTTGCTCGTCCTTCTGTTTTACTAATTTGGCAACTATAAATTCTGCAGGGAAGCCTACTGTTTTTTATTGTAACTATAATCCATCCTTTTCCATTTAACAACTGAACACAGATTTAAGATACCAAGAGTTGCACATTTGCTCGCATAATTACGTATTAGGAAAAAAAATGAAATGACTACAAAAATTTACCTTCGAGCGAATGTTTCGGCTCTGGAGGGAGCATCAGGAACCGTGGGATCACTCTCAGCACGTTTCCTGCGAAAAAACAAAAAAAAAATCAATGAATATTAAAACATAAAACAAAGTCAAAGAAGAAGGAGGAAGTACTTGAAAGAGGGGATGGAATTGAGGAAGAGGTCAATCCATTGGAGCTCAGTTGGAGTTGGTTTTCTGGGATTGTCAGATGGGAATCTATAGGGGATAGTGCAAGCTCTGTAGTTGGACTCTATTGGTGTCGACAGCAGCGGAAATGGAACCATCTCCGAATCGCTCTCCATTTTTCTTTCTCTTTTCTCTTTCTCTTCCTCTTCTTTCCTTTCTGGTTTCTTTTCTAATTCGTGCTGGCTCCGCCGCGGCAATTACCGTTTACCGGTTGAATGTTTTCCGTGTCATATTGTCACCGCGGTGGCTTGTCACCCTAACCAATAAGCAAAAAGTATTGATAAAAAAAATAAGAAAAAAGTCTGATTTTCGTTTTGTTTTTTGTCTGGAAGTCCGATTTTCTTTAACCAAAGAAAAAAAGGTTTGATTTTAATTGAAATTACTGGATGGTGTTTTCTCCTGGTAAAAAAAAAAATTGCTTAGGGCAACTCCAACCCGCGTTATTTTAATGTAGACTAAAATGACATCATGCCGAGTGTGGCTCGCCTATATTTTTAAAAAAATAAGGTCGGGCTTAAGCCATTAATGAGACCTGGCGGCATATATATATTATATATTATATATATATAGTATATTAATATTAATTTGATGTATTATGTATTATAAATTAGAAAAAACGATGTCAATTATAAATTTAAGAGTTGTTTAGTATTTATTAAAATATAATTTATATAATAAAGTATATAATAAATTAATTATTTGTTAGACTATTTTGTATTGTTTTGTATATTTGTTTTTTGATAATTTTTTGTATATTTTAACTAATTAATGATATAGTTAATCAATTTGAATACAATGTTAATTAATAATTTAATTAATTCATACAATTATATGAAAAATAAATTCATAATTAAAAAAATTAAATGTGTGTTTAGTTTGTGAAAAAATAATAATAGAAAATGTTATTTAGAAGGAATATTGAGAGAATAATTTTTTTAGAATAAGTAATAAAATTATGGGTTGAAAATATTTTTACTGTAAATATTGTATTTTTTGAATAAGTTGTTGTAAAATAAAATATTGAGTTAGATATGACATTAGTCTCCCAAGGCTTGCCATAGTTGCAAGCTCACTGAACTCAAGATGTGTCCTGGTTTGAGACTTAGACGCACCAGGTTGAAGGAATTTAGGGTAGAATTAGGATGCCTCCTTTAGGAGCCCCACTATACAAAAAAAATATTTAGATTGTGTTTTTTTATAAATTAAAAAAATATAAGATAATTAGAAACAACATATATTCGATAAAATTTAATTAAAAAGTGAGTGAAATTTTCGATTTTTTGAATTTTTTTGTGAAAATTGACCTAATACCTACAATTTTAAATTAGTGTTAGGAACTTCTTTTAATCTAAACTTGCATCATATGTGTGTGTATGAAAGATATAGTAAATTCAAGAATTTAAAACCCGGTTCGCAAAGCAGTTATGTAATAACCAATGCTCTAATCCAGTCAGAGTAGTGGAGAATTAGTTAGCTCATGACTTATGATCTTGTTTAGGGTTTGGAGATGATTATATATAATAAGAATGGATTTAGACCGATTTAGGAATCGAATTGGGAAAGTTAAGTGTGTAAAGGTGAGGATTTAGTGTAGGCGACACACGTTGACTAGCCTAAGGGAATTTGACATGTAGCAACATTATCTTTCACATCCCAGCCAACCCGATCACAGATGCATGTCTTTCTTCCTTTGACGCGCATTGATCAACTAGATTGCCACCCTACACTCTTCAGTAACATACCTACCGTATGTAAAGCCCCTAAATCCCTCATTTGAGCGCCCAACTCTCATCCTTCACAACCTTGATTTCCATTGATCAAGATGGGACCTTTTTTGCATCCTATCACTCTCATTCATTCAAGACCATTAAAGTGACTATTACGGGTATGGATTCATACTCTCAACCCTAATTTTCATTGACTTCAGATTGGATTGTCATTAAGGTTGTGAACTTTCATGTGTATACGTGTTACTATGGGTTTTTGATCAAAATGTTAGGTGGGACGTGGAAGAGTGATTTGAATGTGTTTGAATGATAAAATGATATCTTTTGAAGTGTTCTATGTGTTTTAGTTGTTTGAATTTGGTGAGTTTCAAAATGTGGTTGATTGATGATGATTATGCGTTAAGGATTATGTTTTAAAGTGTTGTTTGTTATGTAGAAATGATTGAAATACATTTTGGATGTGAAACTTTAATCAAAGGTTGAATCTTTATGCTTGAAGATTGAAAAATGTTATGCCTGATGCATTGAGATCTATCTTTATGGCATCAAACGTGTGTTCGCCTTCCTTAAATATGCGTCTAACATCCTTCTTTCTCTTGTTTTGCTCCATTTGTGTGCAATTGTATGTATACGTGTCTCTAGTCATGCCTTATCTTATAATTAAGTGGTTATTTTTTGAGGATACGCTATTGAAAATTCTTTTGCCTACCCATTTTGTTAAAGATATCATGAATTGTGTGCAGCCTACTAACCTAAGCTTTTTGTGGAATGGAGACAATACTGAGACATTTAAACCAAACAGAGGAATTAGACAAAGGTGATCCTTTATCACCTTACCTCTTAGTCCTCTGCATGGAACACCTCTCTCAAATTATTGATGCAATGGTCAACACTAGTGAATGGAAGACAACGCAAGCCAGTAGAACAAGACCGAAGATCTCCCATATATTCTTTCAGATGTTCTGATTTTGTTTGTTGAAGCTTTTGTTGAATAATTTTTAGTTATTAATAGATGCCTTGATTTTTTTGGTTTTGTATCAAGGGCGATTGTCAACTTCAACAATTCAATGATTTGATTCTTGAATGGTGTTAATCAACAAACGATAAATACCATTAGTGCCATGCCAGGGATGCAACTCATTAGTGATCTTGGAACCTATTTGGGCATGCCAACACAACAAAATAGATCACAAAAAAATGACTATCAAAGCATTATGGACAAGATTAATAAGTGGCTTAGCGGATGGTAAAGTAAATGATGTCCTTCGTCGGGAATATCATGCCGGATAAATCCACTCTTGAAACACATCCCTAATTACGCAATGCAAACAATAGTATTGCCCTGGTCAATCTGTGATGAATTGGAGAAGAAGACTCACACCTTCATCTAGGGTTCGTCTTAGGAGAAAGAAATATGCACCTAGTGAAATAGAATGAAGTTGTAAAGCCAAAGTATTATGGGAACCTCGAATTAAGACCAATGAGAGAAACCAACCAAGCTTTGGAAACTCGTTACTCAACCTGAAGCTATATAGGCTCATTTACTAAACAACAAATATGGGCATGGTGCTACTGACCTCATAACTTTTAGGTCATGCCAAAATATGTCCAACACTTGGCAATCCTTTGTCAAAGATGTACCCATCTTGGTTAAAGGAACTCGTTGGTCTATTGAAAATGGAAAATAAATCAAATTTTTAACTGGTATTCAGCTTGAAAACATGCCACTGATTCAAAGTGATATTACCATAATTCCTAATGAGAAAATAAAGAACGCGGTGGCAAATTATTGGGTAAATGACGTATGGGATTCTCAAAGACTTCATTAGTGCCCTCTTATTAACATGTTAAAAACAAATCCAAGCTTAAAGTGTTTCAGATGACCTACATAATAAAAATGCTATATATTGGCTTGGATCAAAATTAGGAAATTTCTCAATTGCCTCTGCCATGGAATTTTAGCGAGATGAACCCAATCATGCAAAAAATAAGGTCTAAAATGCGATTAAGAAGTTGCACACTACTTAGAGAATTTGTGCCTTTATATGGCTTGTGTTTCATGACGCCATCTTCTCTAACGAGAACATAATGAAGAGACAAATTGCTACATCTAGTGAATGCTAGCTATGTATGAACATTGTGGAATCAATCCTAAACGTCCTTTGGGATTTCCTTGGAGTTAGAAGCGTATGGAGAAGACTTATTGGACACCATGTGTTGGGAAGTTTTTCCAAATTGAATCTCTTTGATTAGATTGAAACCAACATTAAGAGTTTGTATTTTAATGCATATATCTTTGTAACAGTCCTTTGGTGGATTTGAAGATGGAGAAATGCAAAATTTTTAGGGAGTACAAAGGATATTCCCAATGACAAGGCATGTCACCTTTGAAGAAAAGGAAAAGAGTATTTCATGGCAACAAGGGTGAAAGAGAAGAGCTTGGAGACTAATCAACCTATAAGTTTTGAGAGAGTTATAAGGTTGATGCTTACTCTAGACGACAAAGCATGCTACGAGATCACCGTCAAAACTGATGGAGCTGCAAAAAGGTGTCCTAGACGTGCAGCTTACAACAGAATTCTTAGGGACCATACTGGCAGATTCATTAAAGCCTTCACTATGTCATTTGGTCTTTGCTATGCAACCTAGGCTGAAGTTAGGGTGCCCTCAATGGACTAAGAATTGCATGGAACTTGGGCTTCAAAAATGTGTTTCTTCAACTTGACTCCAAAATTGTTTGAATCTGGTTAAACTAAAAAAAAAAGGATTTGGACGCCTCAAAAGACCTATCAAAGAATACAAGGAGTTTATCCAAAGAGTGGATGATTGTACTGGTCGAAAACATCTTCATATAGGGTAATTACTGCACTGACTGGAAGGCCAACCTTGGCTTTGCTTATAGAAGGAACATCGTAATTTTTTATTCCCCTCCTGATGGCATGCACTCTCCTTATAAGAGACATTAGCGGAGTGGCTTTGCTAAGACATGTTGTTGAATAACAATTGGGCATAACCCACCCCTTTGCATAAAAAAACAAAAAATGAAGTTTAAATGAGCGCTCTTTTCCTATTTCTTATTTTGGCCCTTTGATCCGATAGGAACTTAGGTTGATCCTGATTGTCAATTTTGAAATTTTGAGGGTATTTCAGATCGGCTCAAAGATTAGGACGATCCATAAAGGTTTGTGAGAGTAAATAGAATTATCATACATCTATAATCGTAAAAGAAAGAACATTAAACCATTGTTTTTAAATGAAGTTTTAGAATTGGGCCACACGTGCTTGCAACCCACAACAAGTTCAAGATCCAGCTTGGTTAAAAAAAAGTATCCAAAGTCTTTTTACCCTCGTCAGCATCCAATAATTTATGTGATCTTGACTTTTCTCTTTACATATACTTGCATATCCTCATATGTAATTCAGAGCTTCTGAAAATTCCCTTCCCACTATCATGCCTACCATTTGATTTAATTGACCAAAATATGTTACTCTTGCTTTCAATACGCTACCAAAATCAGTTATTTCTTCATTGTTCTCATCACCCTCACTTATTAGAGTCAAATATTCATCATCATCACTACCTTTTTCTTCACTCTCCCTTGTTTCAACATTTGAATTCTCCTCTTCAGCATTTGTTTGCTCTACACTCTCTTCATTTTTTTTAGGAAGTTCTACACTCACTTCAATAATTTGAATTTTAGCTAACCTTGTATCTCCCACCTCATTTAGCAAATTGAACAAGCCTAAATGATTCCTATATTATTTTAGGTCAAATGCTCAAACACATACGACTTGTATTGATATTTCCCTTAAAGTTAGAGTGACGTTACTACGTGTTACATTTTAAATCTTTAAGAACACTAACAAACAAGTAAACTTACTTTAGAAGTTGGGCATCCGTTTTGACCATATCTCTCTAAATCTTTAAACACATGCCAAAGAGAAAATAATACTTCGAGCTATTTTAAATTGAAAACAAAGTCAACAATACAAGTTGTTAGAGTTGTCTTAAGAATTTTTGTGGCCTTAAGCGAAAACCAACTCAGTGGCCCTTTAGTAATAGCATATAAATAATAACGTTTATTTGAAGTATTCAAAACCATTAAGTTTGTCCATAGTCTGATTCTAGTCTCAGCCAGTCTTTCGATTTGCATTCAAGAAAATAATAAGTGATGAAAATTTTCTTGTCCTCAAGTCCGGCCCAAGTTTGGTCCCAACCTTGTGTGACGTGTCCGATTATGATTTCACTCCATGCATCACCAAAAACATCATTTTGCTCCTTTTTTACAAGCTTACCAGCTGTAAACACAAACATGTTGCACCTGAGAAACAAAATTCTACTACAACTGTATTTGTGAACTATGGCCAAGCCTCCTACCATATTTGCATTGAAAACCTAAAACTCTATGAAACATTCCTCGCATTTGGATGGTGTCTACCAATGGCTAGAAACACAATCCTTTTTAGCCGGTTCAAGTCTCCTTTGCATTCCTTACAATGCAACCAATATTCTTAGCAGACTCTGGACAACTTCATTCTTTATCTAAAAAATATTTCATTACAATACTCTTCTTCAATGTCCACTTCTTCTCTTCATCAGATTTTTTTCTTGCAAGTAACAACAAGTATAAGATCCACCTTGGTAAAAAATGTATCCCAAGACCTTTTCCCCCTATCAGCATCTAATAATTTAATACAATCTCCATATTGCCTTTACATATACATGCATATCGCCATGCATAATTGAGAGCTTCTGAAAAATCGCTTGCCACTATCACGCCTACCATTTGATATAATTGATCAAAATTTGTTAATCTTGCTTTCAATATACCACTAAAATTAGTTAGTACTTCATCATTCTCATCAACCTCACTTATTAAAATGAAGATTTCATCATCATAACTTCCCCCTTCCCTACTCTTCTTTGTTTCTACACTTGAATCTTCCTTTTTAGCATTTGTTTGTTCGGTGCTACTTCAGTCAGGACTCCAAACAATTGTCCTCATTGAAGACTCATAATTATAGTCATCAGATGAAAGACAATGAATCTCAGCCATTAAATTTTTTAATGCTGAGAACATAATGGTAGAGCACTCAATAATTTTTAGATTGTAAATTAAGTAACTATCCTCAAAATTAAGTAACAAGTTGACAAATTAAGTAACTACCTTATTTATTTTCTTTTTAGAAGATTACTTAATTATGGATGATTGGTTACTTAATTTGTTGTCAGGTTACTTAATTTTGAATAGTTACTTAATATCAGACCTAGTTACTTAATTTTAGGCGTAGTTACTTAATTTAAGTTTTTAGAAGGTTACTTAATTATGGATGCTCTGTTACTTAATTTTGCGTCAGGTTACTTAATTTTGTACGGTTACTTAATAATAACCTCAGTTACTTAATTTAATGAATAATTACTTAGTTTTAACTTCTAGAAGGTCACTTAATTATGGATACTGAGTTGCTTAATTTTAGCTTACTTAATTTGGGACCAGGTTACTTAATTTTTTTGGTTACTTAATATCAATATTTGTTACTTAATTTGAGGATTAGTTGCTTAATTTTAGCTTTTATAAGATTATTTAATTATAGATATCAGGTTACTTAATTGGGGACCATGTTACTTAATTTTTTTATATAAGTAATTTAAAAATCAATACTTGGTCCTAATTAAGTAATATAAAATAAATTAAGTAACCTAGTCCCAAATTAAGTAAGTTTCTAGAAGTTAAAATTAAGTAACTACTCATAAAATTAAGTAACAAAGACTGATATTAAGTGACTAAAATAAATTGAGTAACCTTATACCCAATTAAGTAACCTAGTATCCATAATTAAGTAACCTTTTAGAAGCTGAAATTAATTAACTATTTTTAAAATTAAGTAACTGAGATTGTTATTAAGTAATCGTATAAAATTAAATAAACTGACATAAAATTAAGTAACCAAGCATCTATAATTAAGTAACTTTCTCAAAACTTAAATTAAGTAACCTTCTCAAAACTTAAATTAAGTAACTATGCTTATAATTAAGTAACTAGTTATGATATTAAGTAACAATTCAAAATTAAATAACCCGACACCAAATTAAGTAACCGACCGTCCATAATTAAGTAACCTTCTAAAAAGAAAATAAATGAGGTAATTACTTAATTTGTCAACTTGTTACTTAATTTTGAGGATAATTACTTAATTTGCAGTCTGAAAATTATTGAGTGTTCCACGATTGTGTTTATAGTATTAAAATATTTAACGGCTGAGATTTAATTTCTTTCATGTGATGGATACAATTAAGAGTCCTCAATGAGGATAATTCGTTGGAGTCCTGATTGGAGTAAGACCCTTGTTTGTTCAATATTATTTTTAAGAATTTGAAGTTTCAGCTAACTTTGCACTTCCAACCTCATTTATCATATCAAACAAGCCCAAATCATTACCATTGTATTTTACGTCAGATGTTCGAGCACATACGATCGGCATTGATATTTCCCTTAAAGTTAGAGTGTTGTTGCTATGTGTTACATTTTAAATCTCTAAGAACATTAACAAGCAAGTAAACTTACTTTAGAAGTTGTCATCATTTTTGCTAACCATATCTCTCTAATGCTTCAAAAACTACATGCCAAAGAGAAAACAATACTTCGAGCTATTTTAAATTGAAACAAAGCCAAGAATACGCGTTGTTAGAGTTGTCTTAAAAAATTTTGTGACCTTAAGCGAACAGCAACTCAGTGGCCCTTTAGTAATAGCATATAAATAATAATACTTTTTAAGTATTTAAAACAATACAGTTTGGTTTTAGTCTGGCCTTAGACTTTTGACTTCCATTCAAAAAAGAAATAAAAAGTTCCAATTACCGTGTCAGTCCATACGCTGCCAAAAACATCATTTTGGTCCTTTTTTTTACAATCTTATCAGTTATAAACACATGCACGTTCGACTTGAGAAACAAAGGCTATGTTTAGATTAATTTTTTTTTGTTTTTTTGCTTTCAGTTTTGTTTCTATTTTTTGGAAACTAAAACATTTAGAAAATATGTTCATTTTGAAAAACTGAAAACAAGTTTTCTATAGAAAACAAGAGAAAAGAGGGGTGAGTGTTTTGGATAGAAATTAAATGCAAAACCTTATTTTGCATACAGATTATTTTTTGAACCAATTTTTTATTTTTTCATCTCTATTTTTTAATTTTTTGAAAAACAATAGAAAATTCTCCAAACTAAACAGGCACAAAATTCTCCTACAGTTGGCATTCGTGCAAAATGGCCAAGCCTCCTACCATATTTTTGTTAAATTTACAAGATAAATAACTCGAACCATTTATTGATTCACTTAATGTATATGTTTATTGGTTTGGTTCCACAAATACCTTCAAAAATAAAACTTGTGTCAGTAAGAGAATATACAATCAATATTACATTTAATTATTTTTTGTTTTTGCACGTGCTATTTTTCTTTTCTTTTTATTTTTACTCTTTGCCTTACTCGACTTATTTTACCATCAAATCCTTCATTCTAGTTTAACTAAAATTGTATTAGAAATGTGAAACAAAATAATTTATAGATAAATAAATAAATTATTTCTTTTTTTCTTCCCCATCTTATTTAAATAGGAAAAATAATAATTAATTAAAAATAATAATAGTTAAACATTAATAATCATTTAAAATCAATTTAAAAAATAAAAAAAATATTATCAACTTATAATTAATAATGAAATTTTTTTATATAAAATCAGTTCTTATGAGTATAATAAAATAACAAAACATACATATGTTAATTGTTATTAGACGATATAGTCATAATTAATTTAAGTCAGCACACTCTAGATCTAACAGTTACATTTTTCAATTTCCATGTGTGTAAATCCCAATGTACTGGTTGAATGATGTTTGGAAGGTTTAGCAAAGATGGAATGAGCTCCACAGAGGGACTGCGAGGCCATAGTTTCTATTAAAACAAGCTAATTTCCGCACGAAAACTTAGTTCGTTTTCACTGAACGAGACAGGCCAAAATCATAAACCACACACTAAAATGTTCATTTCCACAACCTTACACTAAGTCTGCCATCGATAAATTATGCACATGGTGGTGGAATTTGAGTTCCAATATATTTAGCCATTACATTTTTACACGAGGAAGTGGCATGTCTTTCTCCAGATGACAATTCCAAGTGAACATCTTCAAGATATATGTTTTGACATGGATTCCCACTGCTACATTCTAATGACACTGCAACTGCAGATGATGAGGTCCCCCTTATGTTCTTGAAATATATATCACTTAACTTCACCGGAGATGGCGCCTGCAAAAGGTGTTCGATCATCTTGTGTCAGTATCAAATTGGTTGCAGGAATGGAATATCTCAAATGGAAAGTATTAAGGACTCACTGTCGAAGTACAAGAAGTGAATGGACAGTAAGTCTGATCTATAATTATAGGATTGGTGACATTGTTCATCACAATTTTCTCAAATGTCATGTTGGTTGCTGCACTGCTTCCTGGAGAATCAGCCCACGTCTTA
>CAODLS010143407.1:0-17925 GCA_948243855.1 Flueggea neowawraea | reverse complement strand
GTGAGAGAATTTGGAGTAGAAACCTATAAGGTTTAACCTAATAGTTTTATCGTCCAATTCTCAATAGAGAATTTGGAAATGAAATCTATAAGGTTTAAACCAATGGTTTCATTATCCAAGGTATGACCTTAGACATTCTTTAAGAGGATGGTACATTTATATTCGTTGTGATAATACTAAGTATTTTAAGGTGAATCTTGTCATTCTTACATTGTGTGAACGTCACACTTATGGCTAGAAATGGTCTAGCATACCTGAATGACTTCAAAGATTGGTCAATGTCCAACTTTGATATTGCTAATATGGGTTGACCTTGGAGTCAAAATCTAAGAGATCGTTCGAGTAAATTGTTATACCTCTTCAAGTGAGATGGATCAACAAACTACTTGAATGTTTTAAGATGCAGAAATGCATAACCCATAGATACCCTGTGACTAAGAGAAAGTTTCTTAGTAAGTGCATGTGTCCATAAATCTATATGAGAGGAAGAATGTGTAAGGAATGTTTTTCACGTAAATGTCATGTGAATGTCTTTTGTAGTCTAATAAAGAGTACATGTGTTGATTACAAGACAATGTCTTGTAGCAATTTCCTAGGTGTGTACAATGCCTAGAGTTTGATATGTTGTCAAGTTAACTAACAAATATTTATCCAAAACGTAAGGAGGATGTTGGAAAGCAGTGAGTGTGATACTTGGATACTTTAGAGGCACTGCAATGCACTGTGTTATTATAAGGGCTTACGATAAAAAAAACACAGTTGTTATTCCATATGATGATGTGGACGTGAGGATGTCCATATATAGTTATGTGTTCTTACTTGGCAGAAAGATCACTCCACGTAATAGTTAGGAACACGTATAAATATGTGGCAAGTGAAGCTGAGACTATAGCTTCATTACTTACAGTGTAGTAGAAAGGTGGGCTATACAATGGAATGGTCCACTTAGCTCTATCCACCTAAAGAACCAACGACTGTCTATAGTGACAGCCAACCTCGATTGCTTAAAGATCGAAAAGATCTAATATAAGTCTAACCAAATCGAGACCAAGTATCGTGTTGTGAAAGACTTGTTTGCACAAGGACAAGTAAATTTGAATACAAGTTTCATAAGGTGAAGTTAACTTGGAAATGTAAATTCATGCGAGACGTGATTGAAGATCAATTAATAAAAGCTTATGAGGAATAAGTTCTTTAAGATCTGCATGGCACACAAAGTATGTAATCCCTTATAACATGATCTTTAATAAGATCATCATGAGCAATACACGAGCATAAATGTTGAGAGTTGACATTTGTAGTATCGTTAAGTGAGAAAGCATGTTGGACAGAGAAGTAACCCACTCATATGGGTATTTACCTTAGTTTTTCTAGTTCATTGGAGAAAGAACTAAGATGAGGCTGGTTTTGAACGTAGAAAGAGACTTAGAGTGCACTCATAATCAAGATATCGTCTTGCATTTTACAGTTGTGAGTTCATTGTAAAGGAGCAAGAAAAAATCGTACAAAAAAAGGCGTATACCATAGGGATAAATTTCTATGTCGATCATTAAATTGATCATATGCTAAATTGAGAGACTTTTAGCATATTTTGTCTTAAAATCAGAAGTAATCCTGTTACGTTGTGGATTAAGGTTAGATGGCAAAATGCATCGTAACAGAAGCTTTTGTGTGGTGTTGACAATGTTGTATAAACATGCGCTCCTCCAAGTGAAGGAAAGAACACCATAATACATGATCATACCATGTGTGCTATATACACAACCATAGGGATGGAAAAGATTGAAAAATTATCTCACTTTTCCTAGTGTGAGACCCTGCCGTGAACATGTGATTCTCGGTAATACCTACCCTTAGAACTCTTAACACATTCAAGACACGTAGTTGAGTTTGGCTACTTTAGCTTGTCGTTAGTCGTCATGATTAATTCGACCAAGCGTGACAAACTGGGCAAGTAAACTTGGCTATGTGGATTGTCTGGTGTAAGAGAGGAAGTCTGTTTCTAGATGCATTTGCACTAGTCTCATAAGTTTGTTTAGTTAGCTCTCATGTGATCTGTCACATGATGTGTGAACTATGAGTAAAGCTTTCATGAGATTGAGAAGTTCGAAAGCAGCGATTGTGTGGTTACGAACTAGGGGAAAGGCATACGTTTTAGCAGATTGTGCTGTTGTTGCATACACTATGACAAAATGGAGTAGTTCTGCAAGAGACGCCTTCTGGCAGGATTGAGTAAAGAGCTGTTATATATCCTTTACAGGTGTATAGCAATTATGCTCTTATCGTATGTTGGTCGCGCCTCTATTTGCCTGTATGACGAAAGGATCGAGCATGGTTATGTGAGTGCTAACTATGTTACATGATGATGTATCATTCCGTCATGTGATAGTGGGAGATGTTGGAAAAAGTGGTCTGCCCATGACGGGTGGATCGAACTCGGTTGGTCAATGTATGAATCGGGACGATGGACTGAGACCAATTGGCTAGCCCAATTGAAATAGGCCCATGTGCAAAGTCCATTGGGCTTATGGCCCATTAGGCCCATTTGGATGCTTATATATTAAGCATGAAAGAATGGAATTCTTCCATTCATTCCATGCCCACACCAAAAACGTGAGAGAGAGGGAAAGGAAGCATCTCTCTCCACTCGCTCCTTTTTCGTCGATGGTCCCGATCCGCGTGGCATCTAGACTGCGAAACAGATGAGCACTCTCATCGACAACCCGACCGTGGTTTGCTCACGAGACCAACATTGAACCGATCCTGACCTTTGTCTTTCACTGTTGTTTGGGTCAAGCTTCCGTAGGAATCGAGATAGGTAACTCGAACCTATTTTATTATACTGTTTATCTGTTAAATCGGTAGTTAGATTCTTTCACTTATAATATAGAAATACAAATTCAAAATTTCTCCTTTTTCATTTGGAAGATTATACGTAAAAATGAACTCAAAATTATGACAATTGAAGTAAAAGATTTGATTCTTTTAATTATTAACAAAAAAATATTTTTTTGATAAGTAAAAAATTAGTTTATTTTTTTAATAAGAAAATATTATTTAATTTTCATTCTATAAATTTTTCAATTGAGTCAAGCTTTTGTTAAGATCAAAGAAGCTATGCATGATGTGGGTTTAATGAAAATAAAACACAAGTGGTTTTGACAAGATAATAATTTTATACAATCAGAAGGTTGCAGTAGTTTTTATAACCGTTTTAATCAAGATTTAATATTTGTTTTCATTAGGGCGTATAATTTTCATTAATAATGATTAATATTTTCTTATACAAATTAGATCAAATTCCTATAATTTTAATAAGGAAACATTATACTTTGATAAAAAAAATATTGCACCTTAATATCTTCGAACTTTCTAATTGTAGGAAATATTTGATTTGACAACACTTCTTTATCAAAAACTTTAAAATATTGGGTTACAAATTCGTGCTACTTATATACTCAACAATTTTAATGAGATCGTCTCATGTCAATTTAAAAGCAGAAAGTATGGAATGAATTGAAGACAAAATTTTATTAGTATCGAAAAGATAAATAAAAATTGATATCTATATATGTGGCATTGTTTCTCAAGAAGAAAAACGAAGAAAAAGGTGGTAGTATCCTAACCCTAATTAAAATTGGTCTCTATGTGGTATTGTTAATCCTCTCCCTTCCTCTCATGAGGTAGCGGATACGTCATTGGAGATGAATCAGCAACTAGAGAGATGTACAAGTAAATTTTTAAAAAAGACTTAGCTTTTTTGGTTCACATGTATTTAGAGATACGTATCAAATTAAATCCAGGTAAGGTCAATTACACGAAAAAGCTTGTCGTTGGTTCTTATTTGTAAATGGGAATGGCAAAAACGGTAAGGTCATTGTAATTATACGTGGAATTGTGACGTACTGCTGTCCGCTAGATTTTATCCAAATTTCACCCAACCACATTTCCAAAGCTTCTTGTTGGTTTTGCTACTTGTTGGAGTTAGCTGTGTCGATGTGACTATATTTTCTGTATAATTTCAACTAAAATATATAGCTAAGATATTTCATATTTATTTTCTATGTATTAACTATGATTGATTAGAATCTCGCAGTTTTAGGAACCATTCCACCTAAAAAACTTAATCTGATAGATGAGATCTAAAGTCTCTTGGTAGTTATATCTTCTAACACACCCCCTTTAATAAACGTATACCAACTTAAAACTTGTATAAGCCTTCTTTTTCGCTATACTAAATTTATTCAATTTAATTAAGTAATAACTGACGGCAGTGGTATTAAAACTCAGATTATTTGGCTATGAGCAGCGATGATATCATATCAGAATCAATCCACCTAAAAGTTTAAACTAATAGATGAAGCACAAAATCTGATTTTCATGAAGCATATGCATTCGCTAAAAATGTGAATAATGTTGTCCTTACAAATATAAAATAATCATTCTCTTAAGATATCTTTTAGTAATTGCAGTACCTAAGTATAATTCTAAGATAGTATCAAAAGATGCATTTATACTGAACTAACCACAAACATGACAAATTGTAACAAATTTTATCTAAATAATTAATAGAGATGATAAAAGAAATATTTCAGCAACAAACTTCGTAACAACTTTTAACAAGATAAATAGAAACTTATTATAATATTAACTATATCATTTATGGTTGGAACAAGTATGTTTGTTCATGGTATTAATCAACAGAAGATCCTTATATACTTTTTTTTTCTGTTTTATACATGTCTTTTCCAAAAAAAATCGAATAAAATACACTTTTAAAATAAAAATTTAAAACTTTTGTACTACGACACATCTAGGACATAGTTCTTCGTCCATTTAAACAATATGAAGCTCCTGAAAAAAAAAACAATATGAAGCTCATTCTTAATTTAAAAAGAGAGCTTTAACATATTTTTTTTTCATTTAATCATGTCAATATCACATGCAAATAATTAATAATCGAACGAATTGAAAACCAACAAGCGGTTTGAGTTATTAACTTCGATGCGCACAATGGAAGCGGATTTAGTTGTATGCTAGCATCGCATGCAAACTACCTTCATTGATTAATGACAAAAATGGCATGAACTAGTTTTGTATTCTATGTGTCACATGAAGATCCACACGTACACATGAATAACAAGCGAGTAAAGGAGAACGAAACTCTCTCTCTATCTCTAAGGAGGCCGACGACCTCAACTCTCTCTACAAAGAGGAAATGTTGTGTTGTGTTGTGTGGTGAAAGTCATGGTGACTAAAACTCATGTAGTGTTTAATCCTAATTAAGGTTTAGATACACCTTTTAAAATGGCGGTAGATAGGTTCTTCCACAAAATATATAGATCCCAAATTTGTCACTTACTCAACTAATCTTGACCTAATTGAGTTTGGTCCATAAATAAAACAGTCAAGTATTAACTGAATCAAACCTGAATCAATTAATATGTCATGTACGGACCAAATTTTTCTATCAAATCATGTTCAATATACTCTAATAAAATTATAAATACGATACTAGATTGTATTATCAAGGTCGAAGTGTATTGGTTAATTTGTTTAGTATTAGTTAAGTTTGTGAACTCTTAAAATTGGAAACAAAATTAGGTTAGATAACGAATTTCTAGAAGCTGGAGTAGCTCAGTTGGTTAGAGCGTGTGGCTGTTAACCACAAGGTCGGAGGTTCAAGTCCTCCTTCTAGCGAACTTTCTTTTCTTTTTTTTTTTCTTAAATGGGTCTTAACCACGTGTCCACTCTCGCCTAATCAATGAATAGTTGGTATAATATCAATTATGCTATTCCACTCAATCAATTCATATCAAACATCGATGAGCAAGTTTGCAATGTATGGAGCCTATTCCAACAAACAAATTTCAGCCTCAACAACAAAATACATACACGATTGAATTATTGAAGTTTCTAATTCGTCATCTTCTTTCACTTTTCCTTTCAGTTTTAGATAACGTTAAAATGCTCGTTACTGTCAATGAGATTGATGGATTTAAAAGCTGAAGACTTAAGATTTGTCGTTGTCACGGGAATTGTTGTCTCTGTGGCTTCGTAACCCCACACCACCATTGATAAACTTCGGAAATGAGAGGACCATAACATTTGACAAGTCAGATATTTTGTTTTTGTGAACCAATTCATTGTCGTCATGGAAGACAATGAAACTTGTGGTCCAACTTGTGCAGAATTAGATCTCCGAATTGGAAAGATACTCTTGATTATGTTTCCAAACACGGATCTTTCACAATGTTCAAATGTATTATGCTTTTGTTTTACCGTTACAACTTCGCTAGTTCATCAATCTGGAATTCGCTTATACATCCAGTATATGGGAAACACACACTAAATACTTTCTTCCGATAGATGATGCTGAAAGGGTCACAATTAGTATTTTGCGTGTCCTAGTGACAGGGACGGAGATAGATGGAATAGTAAGTTCCGTCTAGTAATGACAATAGATCGAGTTTGGATTGGAGGTGACATCCGTATCCAAATTCAAAATGAAAAAAATAAAACCCAAATCTAAATCCAAATCTGATCAAGTAAAGAAAATCACATCCAAACTCAAATCTTTTGGGTTTGGAGATTCCCATAGATAACCAAATACTTGATTGTTGAAAAAAGCGATTTGCCCATGACGGGTGAACCGAACTCGAAATGTCAAGGTGTGAACCGAGACTGTGGACTGAGACCAATTGAAAAGCCCAATTGAGAAGAACCAAACCCGATTGGTCAATGTGTGAACCGAGACCAATTAGTAAGTCCAATTAAGTTAAAAATGAAATGGACTCATAAGGCTCACGAGCCCATTTGAAGGCTATATAAAGTAGTCCTCCTCCTTTCCTTCTACATAAACACCACCACCACTCCAAAAGAGAAAGAGAGAGAGCTCAGCGGGAGAGAGCGAGGTCTCCTGACCCCGTATCCTACAAAATCAAGTGTGACATCTTGATTGTGAAATAGTCGAGCACACCCGTTGACATCTCAACAGTGGTTTGCTCGCAAGGCCAACATAGAAACTGGTCATGCTCTGCTACTAGCTTCTGTTGGAATTAAGGTTAGTAAGTCAAACCTATTTATTATAGTGTTTATTATTTAAATTGATATGTGATTCCTTCACTGATTTATTAGTCTAAATTTAAATTTTAATAACATAAAATATATAAACAAATATAATAATTAAACTATACAAAATTAAAAAAAAATCATCATTCAAATAATATATTTAATTATTTTCTCCCATAAAATAAACAAATTTCTGATCAATATACGAATATAATTATAAATAAACATAACGACTATAATAAAATATAGTTCGTATAGTTTATTCATGATCAGGTTTGGCCAGCAATGGCGGAGACAAGGGGGTGGGCGGAAATGTGCGGCCGCCCACTTTTGCCTCCCGAGGAAAACCCACTAAGGTCCTTGGCGCCACCACCTCCTACTTGGTTTATTCTTCAATAGGCAGATAAATATGTGTTATTGTTTAGTTTTTATGGCACCAATACGCTTCATTGTTCTTAAACGCCATGCATTCTCTATCTTTGTTTTTCTCTTCATATGTGTTTTTGCCTTCTTTATATGTGTTAGGGTGACAATATGTGAAGGCTGGAGAATGGAAAGAAGCACTCAAACTGTTTATGAAAAGTATTTCAAATTTTTGTTTTTACTTTTGAAATTGATTTCAATTTTAAGATTTATGTTTCTAACAATACTCGAAAAATCAATTATCTCCTAAATAATGCTAGTAACATTGTTTGAATCTATAGCTTTATAAGATTACTCAGTTTTTTGGTTTTGGCAAAGGATCCAATTGTTCTAAGAACTAATTAGTCTTTTAAAGACAGGCTATTTGTTCACCTAATTACTTTGATTATTTTTTTAATTTTCAATTTAGATCATAAGAGAAGCATTGTATTTGCCTTTGAGGAAGTCTCAGGAGTATTGTTGAACATTTACGTCGTAGTCATATTTGCGCTACTTTTTTCTTACAATAATGCTAATATGTTAATTGAAAAAAAAAATTATAGGTTAAAGTCCCCTTAGCAATTTTTGGCTCTACCACTGGGTTTGGGTTTGGGACAAGAAATGTGAAACTCACACCCAATTCAAACCTAAATCTAGTCAATTCAAATTGGATTTGAGTGAGTTTCATTGGATCAGATTAAATTATCATATTTAGTTTCGTCCTTTCATATATATACTATACTATATACGATATATTTTATATATATCTAATTTATATGATATTATATATATATGTGTGTGTGTTAAATTTTATGTTCTTACAAAAAAAATATCAAAATACAATAACCAAGTGGCTTCATCTATCGTCACAGCTCCCACCAGAATTTCGTTATGGCTCCATCCATGTTGTTGTCATATCATGACTAGCATACATGATTATATACAACAAAAATTTAACAAAAATGACATTATTTCCATTTGTATCTGCTCGTATTCATCTACTTTATAATCATGTTATCTTGTCAAAAAATCGACACATGTTGTCTTACTAATTATTAAGTGTAGGATGCATTTCAATTCAAGTCCAGTAGCTCTGGTTTGACATGTTAATAGTGAAGGAAAAAATGATCTTCGAAATCGTTTCCACACTTGGGAATTATTTGGGTGAGTTAAATAGTCTCGTCGAAATGGTTTTGTAGATCATATCATGACATTACTTCAACCAAGCCAAATGTGAAGTCAATATGTTATGAATTCAACATCAACCTGAACAAAACAATTGAGTGCTACATCTAACTAAAAAGAAATAATCTTTACCGAAGCAAGGCTAGCCAGTAAGCCCTTTGACTTGCTGTTTTCTGTAACATCAATTGTAATTGTTTTTCTTGACACTCTACTATCAATATCAGAAGAAGTTCAGTACCTTTCAAACGTCAATGATGCCAAAATGAGCCGAATTAGTGCTATCAAGATCGACAATGGCTTTCTGAACCGTTTTCGTCAAGGATTCACACGCAATTCTACCCTTATGTGCTCCTTTTACACTATGTTTGGCAAAAAAGGAGGAAAGGTACAATAAAATTTAGAGTAGAGTAAAGTAAGACAAGGTAAGTTTTATTATAACTAAAAACTTATCTTGTTTGGAAGAGAAGTAGAACACGGTAAGATTTAATGAGAAACAATAGAAGAAATCTCGCTAACCCACCGATTTAGTGGTTGGTATTTGGAGGTTTCTGAAGGTATTTAAAATCCTCCCAAAACCTTACCTCTAAAAAATATTTGTCCCAAACAAAGGTGGGGAGGTTTCTAAATATCATAAAACCTCCATCCAAACACAGTGTTAGTCAAGAGATTCGCACCAGAATGCCAGTTGAATGATAAACCGGCTGAGTTCTGAACTTCCCTTTCAGAAAATAATTTAGCTTTGGCTGTGGAACTTGCTTCGTACCTCAAAATTGGTTCCTTCGAACTGATTATCCATGCTAAGACGATGTACAGAATAATAATGAGTTCACGTAAGAAGACTGTGGAAAAGAAGTCTGGAGCATTCAATTAAAGGATGTAGCTTTAGAAACTGCAAAGCCATTTGCTGAAACGGAAGAAATGCGCCGAATGTTGCCGATTCTGTTCCTTCTGAGGGATTGCGGATCTATTCCAGCCTTGTGAGCTGCAATAACGCCTATCGCTTCCCAGTAATTTGAGACAGTAATCTGAGGTAAAAAAAATCACTTCAGAGTAATTAATATGATCAAAATTTTGTGAAACATGTTATTTCGGTATATGATACTTGAAAAGAATATTTCACACACTAAAACAATAGAATACACAACAACTTTTTTGTTCATTTAGACACTCGATTAACCTAAATAGAAGAGCAAAAAGAAGGTTGCCTAAAAACTTATATGCTTACCGTTTCAATCCCAAGTTTATCTGGTGTATCATCAAGAACAGTTCCATTTTCCTCTACAGTAATTATAAGGGGCTGAAAAAAGAAAACCATTCTGAGCATCAGCGAGCTGCACACAGAATTTAATTGTAAGAATGCTAAAGATGTCCAGCATAACTAAGTAAACCGGAAGCCAGAATGCTAAAAAACAGTTTGTCTTCCAACAATGACCAGGCAAATATAACTCGGCAATTATGTTCACTTTTGAAAGATTTACCTTGCTTCTTTTCCTTGCAAAAGCAAGAGCACCATCTCCTCCACAAGCATCAATAGGGAGAATGGCACTATCAACATCACTTGCTAATAGGCTGCCCTTCTCCAAGGACTCGGAGCAATTTACTGAATACTGAGGTGCTTTACTTAGTCCAGCAAGAACACAGGGCAAGAATGTGTATCCTATCTGTTAAAAAATAATTGACTAGTAATTAAAAAAATTAATTTAGCAGAAAAAACCAAAAAAGTTATAACCAGCAGATAAAATGTGGAACAGAGGACAAATGTGTTAATTTACAATTTTTAAATCTTTCACTCTTGACCCTTTTTTCGTCAGTTATACATCAGCTAGAGTGCTAAGCATATCAATCAAATTTCTCTTTAAGTGACAGATTGTGATCTCCATACATCTGAGCTCTCAAGATGTAATTCTCCATAGGGAAAATGCCACAACGTAATATGTATGTTATGATCTTGCCTCCCACTGAAGAAAAGGACTACATGTATTCTGTTATCATCATCAACACATAGATGTATTTGATTTTCGATAGCACTAAAAAAAACAAAAGATGAATTTTATTTTCTAACCTCCAATTTCAAATTATCAGTAAAAATACAGCAATCAAATTTTGACGTGTAGAAACAAGATATGCACTTAAAATTTAAGGCTATGTTTAGTTAAGAAAACAATTTTCTGTTTTTCATTTTCTGTTTTCTATCTTGTTTCTATTTTCCGAAATAAAATAGAAAACAACGGAAACTTCTAATTTTTCTTGAACAAATTTTTCATTTTTCCATTTATGTTTTCTAGAAAGCAATGAAAAATTTTCTTAACTAAACAACCCCTAAATTTCTGAATCAAACAAGACTAATGTTTCATTCAAGCTAATATACCTCCTCGGCAGCTGATCTCGGGCAAAGAGATGTCGTCAAGGGAAGAGGTAGCATTGCTGGAGCATGTGCACAAGGAATCTGAAATTCCTTCACCACTAGATGGCTTATAACAGCTAATACATCTATTCCCTGCAAAATATAGAGTATAATGTGGAAATAGAATGTACAAAAATTGGGCTACGGGCTACCAAATAAAAAAAATTATGAATTCAGTCTAAACCCTTTGATGAAAAACAACAGCACATGATGTCAAAATATTTAGAAAAACTTAACACAAAGCAGAATCTAGGCAGTCGAGTAATATTTGAACAAAAATAGAGAAAAAATTGAAACGGAGGGCATATAAAGCATCAGGTATCATAACTTACTACTGTCTATTTATAAATACATTAATCATGTATTCGTTACTGATTGGGATATATAATGTGGATTAAACTTCTTGGCATTTCAGAGATCTTATACCATAAGACAAAAGAATAGGCGCGTGGGGAAACTTTGAGGTGAATGAATGAGGGAATGCCTAACAATAACAGATCTCGGATTTAGTCAAGACTCTCCTCTCCCTAATGCATTCCAAGAACCACACAGGTCATGAAGGAATGGAGAACAGTCCATGATATTAATGGAACTTCAGCTATAATGCCAAAAATATCGGCATCTGTATCTGATTTAAACATGATATATAAAGTACTCAGCAGAAAGGATAAGTAGAAATAACATAAATACGCACAATCTCTTTTATATTTTGGGAACTACAAAGAAAAATATTTTTCATATTTTGCTCAAGGTTAGTACATAATTGACATACCATCCCTTGTCGATAATCATCAACATCTTCAACATCATCATCTGGAAAACGTCCAACAACAGTAATGGCATTCACCTGGGACAGTCTAATTAAAGTCTGGACAGCCCTCAACAGTGATCCAGGATGCTTGATTCTTCCTGCTGACTGCCCAGTATTAGGATCAACCCATTTTTCTACCTGGATAAACAGTGACTTCTTTGTCAGCATTCATATTTTTGTCTACCTCTTGCTGAAAATTGATGATGCAAGTCAGACACCAATTGCCATGTGCTTTTCCAAGGCAAAAAATGAACACAGACATGATGGAATAAACAACAACCTCTAAAAGGGTATCAGTGACAATATACTCCTGAAAAGGTAATCCAAGGGAAGCCCTCGCCGCATCAGCCACTTGCAAATGGCGGATTCGAAGACCTTCCTCTATTCCAGCGTCAAGAACCAAGCCAACCTACTTCACAATTTCCATAAATGAGACGTGGCAATGGGCGGGTACATGATTCAAGGCACATAGCTAATTCTACATGATCACTACCAGAAAATGGGATTAAATTTAAGATACAGGACACACACCTTATTTTGGTGAACAGGCTGAAGGGCCCATAATCCCTCCGCAAACCGGTCAATTGCATAGCCTTCAACATATAATACATTAGGTAAGGACCAATATAGCATTGCAGCATTAAGCACCTGTCAAAGAAACATATTTCTGAGAGACATTTATGTCAATACATTCTTACTTGTGCCAACACAAGGCCAATGCTAATACAAACACATTGCACTACTGCACATCGTTTAATATTATCCACATTGTAGTTAATTCCTCATTATTCATTGATCTGGTTAATCAAAAACAATAAACAAGCAATTCAAGCTCAACTGTTCGTCAAACTGCCCTAGTTTTTTTTCATTCTACGAATTGTCAGCTGAATGAAATGTTGATGTTCCAGTTTTTTTTTTTTAAGTTTTTTTCCATCTGAATGTAAATTAAGAATTTTCAATATTGAATTTGAAAAGAAGGATTGCTCATGACTCATAAATGGCCTAATACACACTCCTTTATCTGATATCGAATTCGTGACAATCAAGAACGCGAGTCTTAACCAAACATCTTAAGGTGCTATAATGTACTAAAAATCTGTCGAAATGCTAAGGCAACTAGAATTGGATGAACACAAAATCAGCTAATCAATTTGAGTTAAGTTGAATTCACATTACGAGATTTAAATTCAATGGTATATAAAAATTATAAAATTAGATGAAGTACGAAATTTCAAATGTCACATGAACTACAGAATTTCAGTGCAACATAAACAATTTATACGCTTGGAAATAATAAAATGTGAAGAAATTTAAACGATAATGATACGTTTGGATGAGTGATGAGGCAATCAACGACGGAAGACAAAGCACTAGCAACAGGCAATGCGTCGCCGGCAAAGCCGCCGATCGTTGATCCAACTCCAGTTGGGACTATCGTAACGCTAGTGTACTCCCTCCTGCACTGGATTCCTCCTCCCACAGCAACCTCCATGTCAGATTACACCAACTATACATTAAAAGAAAGAAAAATTAAAGAGTGGAGTTGGATAGTGACCTTGGAGGAATATTGAAGAGAGAAGCAAGAAACTCTTCGCGGCAGAGTGTAGGGTGGCGACTTGTTGGTGGTTGATGGTGTTGGCGGGAGGAAGAGACGGCAGTTATGGAGTGGTGAGGTTGTGGCCATTTTTGCTGGTTTCGGCTAAAGATAGTTTTGGTTGGTACGTTTAAATGAATGGATAATTCGTTTGAACTAGGGGTTCTTTCCATCAACTGGACCGCCCAGGCCGCTAGTTCTTGTTATGGGCTTTGTTTGGTTCGAGTAGTATTAACAAAGGGCAAATAGCCTCGCTCATCTTTTCTCAATGGCAAGTAAGCCTGCTTGTAAGCATAGCAGCCCGAATTCGGAGCATGGGATTGAGAGAGAGTTAATTATGTCTAAGTGTCGCAAATAAAATATTATATTTGATATATAGACAAATATAATTTTAATTTTTATAAATGAAAATATTTTCAAATTTTTGTTTAGAAATACCACTTTTCAAAACATATTTTGAAAAATGTCAGATGGAGACTTTGAAGATATTTGGAGACTATTTTTTAGAAATGTCACTTTTCCGAATATGATAAATAGATTTTTAGGAACCTTGAAGACTTTTGGAGACTCTTCTGAATTGGCTTATATGAAAAATAGAAATATCAGCTAATTTGAGACTTTATACATCTGGCATTTTTTCAAGTAGTTTGAAATATATTTCTATTTCCAGAAAACTGTTTAGACTAGATCTAAAGATTAATTTTCGTATTTAATTTCAGTATAATTGTGTGATTTTCCCATTGAGGAAAGGGTAAATTAAACTTGAGGAAATTATGCGGTTTACCATTCTCGCAGACTTTCTCTTTCTCTCTTTCCTTCATCACCCATTGCCTCATCAACCTCCTCTATGCGTCAAAGATCGTGATGATCCCTACTCTCCACCTCACGATTTCAACTGCTTTCATCGGAACATAAGGCGATTCACAAATGGAGGATTTTCTCAAATTTTGTTGGGACAAAGGTTGCTGCAAGGCGGGACGAAGGCGGCGCCAATGAACATTGAGCAAGTAAGGATGAATTTCGTCGAAGCTTTCATTTGCTACCTTAAAGGAGAGATACAGCCATGGCCACAACGGCTAGGGTTTCAGAAATCCTAGGTGAGACTACTTTCTAAAATGCCATTTTGTAAAAAAAAATATCTAGAATGCCACCTTTTGACCTTTCGGGAGAAATTTAAGTAACAATTGCCAAAAAATTGTCAACAAATTGTGCACAATCGGTGTAAAATTGTGTACATAGTGTAGACAGAATGTGTACAAGTCTAAAATTAGTATTTATTTTTTTAAATAGAAAAAACTAATTTTTTTCACTAAATATCAATTTTTTTAGATTATTCTAAGGGTTACATAGGAGAGCATTGGTATGCAAATCATGTACAAGCGTGTACACAACGTGTACACAACGTGTACAAACGTTCTCTAATTTTCTTGTCAATTTTTATAAAGTTGTACACTTGTGTGTACACAACGTGTGCAACTGTGTACACTTATGTATAAAATTAATTTTGTAGGCAAACAATGCAATTTCGGAACTCAAAAGTATTTTTTAGAAAGCTTTTAGGGATTGGGGGTTGGTGTTGTAGTTTCTGTAAAAATTGAAGGATTGTTGACGTAATTTTGCAGAGAATCAGAATCGACTTTCGTGAAAAATGGTCTCTATTTTGGTTTTTGTGCGCCTACAAGTGGTTTTTAAAATTGGAAAAGTTATCGGATTCTTTTGCAGATGTATCGTGCGCGCGTCATTTATGAATACTCCTACAGTTTTTGCACGCATGAATGACATGCACCAACCAACGTTAAAAATAAAGGTTTGGACACCAATTAAATATTATTTGAAAACCGATTAAAAACTAAAATAGTATTTTGTGAATTTGGGATAGAATATTGAAAACCCAAGGTCGATAGGAGACCAAAAATACAAATCATGTATAGAAAAGCAAAAAATGAATGTGAAAACAAAAAAAAATTCTTCATTCCTGAAGTGTGCCCGAATTTATAAGTTTGTCCCTTGTTTTTTTTTACCAAATTAGCTAGCCCTTAAGATTTGATTTACTCTACAAATTAGCCCCTCCATTAAGTATCCGTTAAAGATCAGTCAAACAAAATGTATCAAGAGGAGGAGGAGACTTGGTTGGTAGATCATCGATGCAGAAACGAGATATTCGACAATGCCAGGCTCTTAAAAAAGTTCGACAAGGCATCAATTTCTAATGTGAATTTTTGAAATAAAAAGTATCTAATTGTCGAAGGTAAAAATTCAATAAAAACTTCTTAAAACTAATTAAAATTATCAATGATGTTTTATATGCTCCTGAAATTGATCAAAACTTACTGATTAGCTTCACTGGTTAAGAAAGAATTGTCTAATTTACCAAAAATCTACTAAAACAAATTGTTGAAAACATGAGATATGTAAATAAAGATTGAACAAAAGAAGAACTAATCTTTGTCAAAATGGAGGACAAGAGATTTGCATTTTATTGACTCAATGAAGTTAATTAATGGCGCAGTTGTTGGTGATCTCTATAACAATAAATTCACAATACACATATTCTGAATACAGTCCAGCTGCCATTATTTCTCCACATTAAAAAGATAATTACACCACACACAATCTCCGTCCAATCAAGCATTCTAATTATGAACACCATCCTCTATTGAAATATTCACTTTCTGGGGGTATTATAAACACCTATACATATCACAATTTTTGGTCTCGCCGAACTCTGTCATTGAAGTATCTATCAACCCAGAGTATGTATTGGGCAGATCGCTCACCTGTTGAAATTGTTGAAAATGGTTAACGGAAAATCCAATATCTGGTAAAGCAGATTTCTTTTGTTTATTCCTTTTCTTTTGACAAAGATTTATTAGTCTCATCTACTTCGATCCCCCAAACCGTGAGCTTGAACTCAAGACGCCAAGATCCAAGGCAAGTTGCCCATACCACTTGAGTTAGACTACGTTTTCTTTTTTCTTTTTTCTCTTACTTAACTAAAGGATTCATAAACATGTATATACCTAAGCATTAAAAAAAAATAAAGAACGTATATTTACCTGTATATGTTCTCAGTTCATCTCTTCACTTGATTAACTTCAATGGTCACATCATCACGTTGTCCTCATGATCTAGAATCTAAAAAAGAAATTATACATGATAAATGCTGTATCAAATCACAAAAATTAATAATTTTTAAAATAATATTAATCAAAGCCGCACATCTTTTTTCCTATTATTTAATATATTGTAATTTTAAAAAAAAATAGCTCATTTTATTTCTATAATAAATAATAATATCACAATTGTCTATTTTCTTTTCTTTGCTTTTTTAATCAAGATGACCACCTCATTCTGAAAACCTATACAGTTAGGTCGGCCTAACTCCAAAGTGGTACTTACTCCCGTCAATTCAACTAGGTTAATCAAACGAAAGGCAATGGGATTAAATAATTACTCCATACTTTTTAAAATAAGTGTTTATTAAGGTTATTTTACACATATTAAGAAAATAATTAGATTACATTAAATATAGTACTATTTTACTGTATTATCCATATTAATATTTCATTGAAAATATAAATTATATAGCATAAGTCATTAACTACAAGGGTATATCTAAAAAATTATGTCTAAAATATTCTTGATTTTGTAAAATGTCATTTATTTTGACAAAAAATAGTTTTTTTCTAAAAATACTTATTTTGAAAAGGAGGGAGTATTATTGATATGATCAAATGAGTGTCACAATTGTCTAATTTACCAAAAATCTACTAAAATAAATTTCTCAAGACAAACACCTAAATTCAGTTTAATCAATTATTAGTGGAAAATTAAGATTGAAGATTCAATCATGAAATAAACCCAACAAGTTTCAAAATAAAATTATTACTTATGAAAAAAGAAAAGAAAAGAAAAGTGTTATTGTGGACCAGAATTCACTTTGATATGAGAAAGAAAAACATGAGGGATCTGAATTATCAAGGCAAAATAAATAAGGGCCCGTTTGGTTGTCAAAGAATTGGGGTAAGATTTTCACAATTGAGAAATTGGCCCATTCAAATTCCAATTTTCCGTTTGGAGCAAACAAAAAATTTAGAATTCCAATTCTAACCTTGATTCTACAATATTAAAAATACACTCCAGCCAATTCTTAACCCAACACTCGAGAATTGCAATTCCACTCCCAAAACACACGCACAATACTCCTCCTCTAAGTCGATGGCTTCCTCCACACAAGCAGTCGCGACCCCTCTCTCTCTCTCTCTCTCTACGATTCCAGGTTCCTCTCTCTCTCTCTCTCTCTCTCTCTCCCTCATTTCTGGGTTTGAATCTTCATTTCTCATATATCCATTTCGTTTTTCGTTGTTTTTTGTTTCTGGGCTTGAAGGGTTTTTTGTGTGGCCTAATTATAATTCATCCAAGGACTTCATTGAGCTCTTTTGTTGCAGCCATGGAACT
>CAODLS010143362.1:0-19905 GCA_948243855.1 Flueggea neowawraea | reverse complement strand
TTTCAACATAATCATCTAAGCTTGTGAGTTCTTCCTCACTTTTGGATGTGTAGAATCGCAGCAGTGGAGTTATCCGTTTGTGGTTAGCAGAGTCTTCAACACATCCTAATTTCAGAAACCTGCCAAAGTTCTCCCAGAATTTTTTATAATCCTGAAATCAATTAATCACAAGATCATCACCCAAACACAAGTTGAATGAGTTCAAGGAAATGCATAGGTTAACAGATTCCAACCTCTTTATTTTCACTATCGGAGAGCTCTTGAATCATGTCAAATGTCTTCCTCACCAGTCTTTTTCTCATGATTCTTACAATTCGGCTTTCTTGAAGAATCTCTCTAGATACATTGAGAGGAAGATCATCAGAATCCACAACACCCTTCACAAAGCTCAAGTATCGTGGAAACTGCAAAAAAGAAAATCCAACACTTAATTGTTCCTTCCGCAGAATTGTAATGCACAAAATAACACACTTGGTCACAAGTGTTGGATTGATCTAATGATATTGTTGAATGCGAAGCATTCAACACAAAGAAAAAGGAAAGTTAGCAGCTCGTTGTTAATGAACACAACAGAACTCATAAATTTTTCTTGTCAGATTACTAACCAGTTCTCCATCAAAATCATCTGAGATGAACACTCGTTTTACATATAAACGTATGTTCTTTGTTTTTGGATTAATTACTTCCTCATTGTTAAGAGGCCCCATTCCAGGAATGTACAAAACACTCCTAAACTCAACTTCTCCCTGCAAAAAAATTCAGTTTAGTACATGTGTCACGTGAAAGAAGAATACTACAAATGAAACTAAAAATAAAAATTACATTTGTACCTCTGTTGTGAAGTGTGTGTATGCAATTGGGTCCAAGAAATCACTAAATGTTTTCTTGTAGAATTCATAATACTCGTTCTTTTCAACTTCTTTCGGACTTCGCATCTACATCGCACAAGAAAAATAGAAGAAACATGAAATGCTCAAGGGAAATAAATAGTTGCACACTTCTACTGAAAAATTAGAACGAACCATAGCTAACACATGCATAAACTGACGTGAAAATTTAGAGCAATTACCAATACCCGATAACACATAGATTATATAATACTCACCCAAATCGGTTTTGTTTCATTGGCCAACTCCCAGTCCCAATATTTCTCAGTCTTAGTAATCTTCTTCTTTTTCTTCTCCTCCTGTTACCAAATACAGAAACTGAATTAATGCAGAAGTCAAAAAGAAAACCTAACAAAGACAACTAAAATCTGGACTGGTTTCAAAATAAAATCAGGACTTGTTGCTTTTTAATACCTCTGGCTTTGCCTCTTCTCCTTCTTTAGTTTCCTCTTCTTCTTCCACCTGACCCAAATTTTTATCTCAGTAATACTGTTTTTTAAGGACTAGATGTGCTACATGCATACAAAGAACACAACTAACCACACCTCTGAAAGATTCATTGCAAACTGAACGAGCGTAATAATTATCATAATAATCAGAATTACAAACTCTATTACGAAGACATCACATCCTTTGCCTCCAGGATGAAGCAAGGAAAGACAGTGCACTTAAACTAGGGTCAACACCTGTCCATCTTTTCCATTCTTCTACATCTAGGTGAACGAGATGAAAGAGATTCAATTAGATATCCTCTCACCTCTATAGTCCTTGATTTTTCCTGCCACGTATAGATGGGGAAAGAAACAAACTGCGAATAATCCTTGACCAAATTCTGAATTCTGGTTGGATCAGAGAATTCATACTTGTCATCCTCCTACAAATTAAAGAAGAGTCTAAGTTGTTTTCGATCTTGAAGAGACCATCAGACAGTAGAAGAGCTCTATTCCTTATAGTATGGAAAATATGTTACAATAAAAGAGTCCACACTACCTGTAGATAAAGAGTGATTTGTGTTCCACGACGCAGAGTCTTTTCAGGATCAGTTTCTTCCTTTATTACATAGGAGCTACTGTCAGCTACTGCTTCCCAAATATACTGCTTATCAGACCTTGGGCTTTTTGTAGACACAACCACCTGATCACAGAACATATATAAGATTAAGCTACATCACTATCTTATACCAAAAAACTCAAATAAAGGCAGAACATGGATAACTATGAAGGGAAAGGAAAAGCATAGCAATCATTTGCACCTTTTCAGCCACGAGAAAAGCAGAATAAAATCCAACACCAAATTGACCAATCAGACTGTTATCTGCCCCTAGGTCTTTGTTTTCCTGCACATAGGACCAGGTAAAAATGTGAGTTCCACACTAACAAAGATCACAATGCATCATGAAAGGAAATCTCAAAGCTGCCCTATGCAATTTTTTGACCAGCTGATACTGATACCGTAAGAGCCTTCAGGAACCTAGAAGTTCCACTCTGAGCAATTGTTCCAAGACAGTCAATGAGCTCTTCCTTAGTCATTCCAATCCCAGTGTCCCTGAAAATCCAACAAGAAACAACCATTTATACTAACTTTCTTAGATACACTAACCAACTACTAAAAGAAAATTCAATATTAGCTTACGTTATGGTGATGGTTCCATTGTCTGGGTCTGCCTTGATGCGTATCTCCAAATCACCAGCGTCTCCAAGCAAAGAGGGCTCAGTCACACTCAAGAATCTCAATTTATCCAAAGCATCACTTGCATTGCTGAATGACAAGAGTGGAACCAAGTAGATATATAGATCAAAATAAAAAATAGTCACTAAGCTAGCAAAAAAAACAAAGCTAGCAGGCAAAAAGAATGTAATGACACAGTTCTAACGGAGCAAATAGACCAAAGCTGTTCAATTCTAAGCATGAAAAATTTGACAATGTTATGAACACACTAAACTAATGTTCAGAATAAATAGAGTAAGAAACGAGGTAACCCCACATAGAGTCGGATCAATATGTCGGGAACTTTCAAGAAAGCAAAATCGTGCTGTTGCTAGAAACTAGAGAAGTTGCACCCTTACCTCACTAATTCTCTCAGGAACACTTCCTTGTGGCTATACAGACTGTGAACTATCAAATCCAGTAGCCGACTAACCTGAAATCATCAAATTCCAAATTCATCAATGCTAGCATCGAAACACAAAGTGCAAATGAGTTCAATTAAACATCAAATAAGTATGACACACCCACAAAGCCTCTACTTTAATCCTCAGTTCAAACAAAAAGGCAATTATCCAATCACAAAATGTGTCCAAATGGGTCCTTAAATTGCAAATTAAATCTCGCAAAAAAAAAACTTTCAAACCTAACAACTGACACCCTCTAATGGGTTGATGTCAAACAACAACAAAAAAGAGATTAAATTACAAATTTCGCTAAGAACACATAAACCCACCTCAGCTTGGTACTCAAACTTCTCACCAGAAGCATCAGTGGCCTCTTCTTCTGCAACAGCAGCCTCACATCTAACACCAAACCAATTATTTCGCTTCTCAAGCTTCCACTTGAGACCAGCACGTGAAAACCCCCTTTTGAGACCATAATTATCTTGCGACAAAAACGAAGTTCTCAAATTAAGGACCTTGTTAGAGGGATTTCTGAATGAAAAGGGTGTTGAAGACGGGAGTGAGATTACAGAAGTAGTGGCCAAGCTTCTGCTTAGAACCGGAGCCATATTGAGACCCAGTAGAGATAAAGAGTGAGAAAGAGGGAAACTTTCTCAACTGTTGGTGTATAGAGGCTATTTGATCTGGGTCTTCGAATGATTTACGGAAAAAAAAAGTATGGAAAAACCCTACATCTACATGGGGTTTAAGGCAAGTGAGGAGGGTTCTAGAAACAACATTCAAGTTGTTGTTTTCTTAAGCTCTTTGGTCGGAATTGCAAGGCTTTGATGCTGCCATGTCAGCATCTTGCAATATCCTGACCATATTTTCAATTTTCTACACTAGTGTTATTTTAAAAAACTAATTTTTTTGTTTGTTGATTTTTTTTTTCTAAAAACGTGTTATTTACATTAATTATCAAATTAAAAAACAAGTTTCATTCTTTCTAATCCTTGGTATTCTTGAGATAATTTAATTATCAAATTAAAAAACATTCTAGCACTTGGGTTTTGTTTTTCTTTTTTACTGCACATTTGAGTTTAGTTTAAGCGACTTAGTTGCTTGCACTATGAACTTGAAAATTTAGAGTTTTATTCCTTGTAAAAAAATGACATTCTCGAGTCAATTTAACTCAAATCGTATATCTTAACTATAAAATGACTAATTTTTTTAAAGTAGATAACGAAATGAAAACAAAAAGTAGGTAAATTTTGGTGACAGGATAATATTTAACGATTAACGGACAGGCTTAACAAAAAGCTGCAAGATAAACTCTCACTTTGTTCTATTCTTATAGATATTGGTCAGGCAATACAGCAACAAAGGACTTATTTTTCAAGGAAAAATGGGACTAAATGAATCTTCCAATCTACCATAAAAGAACCCATTTATGAATAATCAAGGTATGATAGAAGAACAAAAAAAAGTTTCAGATTAATCATCACCATTTTGTAATGAATCAAGAAAGCGACTTAGCCTAGTCTGATTCATATACGTGAGTGCATTACAAAGAAATAAGCAATGGCTCTGCAGTATCCCAACCAATAAACCAGACAAAGAACTTGCAAGGCTTCCATTCACAACCTCTGAACTCTCTACCTCAGCCCTCAGAAGCTGTTTGCAGCTTCAAGCAATCAACATTGCACAATCCAACTGACCTTACCATATCTCCCAACCTGCCATTTCAAATTTCATAAATCAACTTAACTGTTTCAATAGATTGACATGGCATTGAACAAAGAGAGATTTTCAGATGAATTAACTAACCGGTCGAAGCTATTTCTTGCTTTCTCTGGTTGGCCCGTGCTGTTTCTTGCTTTGCCTGCAAGATCAATGCTCTTTCTTGACTTTTCTTTCCGGTCTGTGCTTGCTCTTCCTTTCTCTCTACTGTCAGTGCTTAACCTGGAATTTTCTCTCTGTCCAGTACCAGGCCTAGCTTTCTCTTTGTGATCCATGCTTGGTCTTGACTTCTTCTTGTTTGGTTCGGTTGTGATTAAGGGAGATTCTGCAGTTTGATCTGTATTCTGTTCAGGAATGTTCCTGAGACGCGGCGGGAGTTTTTCTATAGCTGATATGAACTTCCTGAGATGCCTTAAGTACTCAGGGTAGAGTTCCAGGTTGCAGTGGTTTCCTCCCTTGAGCCACAATGGTTCATACTTCTCTTTGCAAAGCTCCCATAGTTGCTTGCCGTGCAAAAAATCCACTACTTCATCCTCAGTCCCCAGCAATCACCGCCAGACAATTACTTTGCCGTCACCAGAACCAAAGTACCGAATCGTTGGTTTGAATCATTACCGAAAATTGCTGTTTAATTTCAGTACTAATAGTCCCTGATAAACATAGAATTCCACTAAGAAGCAAAATTTACAAACTAGGCCAACAACGTGACAAACAAATTCAGAAACAAAGATTGACTGTGAATTGGGTAATTTATTTTATTTCTTGAATTCTCTCTTCTAATAAGTAAAGTTCACTCAGTACCAACAAACTCACCATGATGACTTGGAATTTGGTTTTCACAGAAAAGACACAAAGAAGTAGCACTTACATGAATTACCAGAACTGGACAAGTGACTAGCGGAATCTTATCAATATTCTGGAAAGAATCAAAAATTTATATCAAGAAAAGTTGAATAAAATGGTAAAATGAACAATGTAACTGTTCAAATGAAGGAGATGGATGAGGGGATTTAACCTTGTAAATGTCGAACCAGAAGCTTTTCTTGACAGGGTACATGACGCGGAGGCCGGACAAGATAGGACTGTGAAGAATGACAGCCCGCAATTGAGGCAAACGTGTGGCTAGTTCAAGAGCAGGTCCACTTCCGACAGATTGACCGTACAAAATGATGTCCTCCTCCTTCACTCCATATGTATCTTCCAGGCATTTTTATGCTGCTTCTATGTCTGCATATGTGTCCTGCTCGCTTGGCTGCTTCCAAAACATGGAACTCGCCATCACCACTTCTTTGATTAACATAATTCACAACTTGCACTTGTAAATGGAAGAGAATTTGGGCAAAGAGTTGAAATCATTACAAATTTCAAATAAGTATTGATTAATTATTTTGTTGTAACACACATGCATGTAAATTCATTCGGTTATTGGTTTGTTCATATGAAACCGACATTCCTAATCAAACTTGACCTTTGAATTGGAACTCCTGCTTCATTTTTTTGCTCAATTGCACATTAGAGTTTAATGTACTTCAAAATTCGATGCATTGACTTGTTACTACTTTGCATAAAAGCTAAGTTAAAAAGGCCGTTTCTTTCAAGATTATCATGGAGTGTTTAATTACGACAATAAAGTAAAGCTAAAAGTTAAAAAAAAAACAGTTATATTAATCATAAAAATTTAATTATATTTTCAAATGCTTCCAGCTAAATTTAAACTTAACATGGTAGTTGCCGACAATTTTAAATGAAAAAAAAAAAGGGAAAGAAAAAGGAAACAAATATACCTTTCCGGAAGATTGTCCATAACCAGAATAATCATACCTGCAAATCACCATAATTCACTCTGATCATCAGCCCATTCAATTCCATGAACAAAGTAACAAAGAACAAAACTAGAAAGAAAAAGAAAATACTAAAACATGAATCACAGAATTGAAAAAAAAAACACAAAGAAGAAAACACTGACCCCATAAGATTAACGTTAAGGTGCAAACAGAGTTCAGTAAAAATATGAAACATCTGACCAAGATCAGCAGCATTGCCATGAGAATAAAGGACAGTCAACGATGCTGACGGGTTCTTGACGTACATCGCAACAATCTCATTCCCTTTCTTGGTGAACAGCTTCAACACGTCCACGTCATCTCTCTGATGAACATCTGAAATCCTCAGTTTCTCCGTTTCTTCGTCGACTACTATGTTGTAAGAAGGTGGATTTGGAGGAAAGAAAGCGAACTTGGATGCCATGGACGATGTTGCTGTCCCCATGTCTTTAAAGAGATTTCGCTCTACACACCTTGGAGATCTTTTCTGATGATCAGTTGCTGTGTTGATAAGTGTTGTTGTTGCATGGTGAAGGTTTTTTTTGGTGTGTTTTCCTGTGAGAGAGAGAGAGAGAGAGAGAGAGAGAGAGAGAGAAAGAGATTATGTTGTGAGAGAGACAAGTGTGTATGTGTGTGTTTGCGTTGTTGATGGGAATTCTAGATTTTGACTGTTGATGCTGTCCTTGTTTGTTTCTTGAGAAAATCTTTTAACAATTAAATGGTTATTACACCATAACAGTATATCCCAGCCTTATTTTTATTTTATATTTTCTGCCTAATTTTATAAATAGCAATTACCAACTGCAGGCGCACATCAGTAGAATCAGCATATAACTTTTTGTTTGCAAAAATATTTTTCTATAATTTGGTTTTAACTCTCAAACGCATCCTAAGATGATAATAGTATCTTTAACCATAAAACATGAAAATATTTATTATTAATAAAATAATAAAAACACATATATAGCTTAGATCTACTTGACTAGAAATCGAATTAGTCAAATATTAAAATATTATATCTCAATGGATGATTCAATTGAAGAGTAATAAAAATATGCACGTTAATATTTTTATAAATCTCAAATTTTTTTTTCGATAATATTGGAGTTGACAAACATTGGAGTAATTATTTTATCTTTTTAAAAGTGAGGTGGATTTTATTTCCATGACTATAAGATGAGTGAGAGAATTCAAACTTTAGTCGGAACTGAATTAAGGAAAGAAGATGATTGATTGGTGGGAGGGGGTTTTGTCTGCTAGTCTCCAAATTGAAAGTGTATGTTCAGAATGTCCAAAAATATGGAGTTTGAACATAAATTAAAAGGATAATTTTTTGCGCATCCGCAACCTTTCTTATCAAGACGTAATATTATTTATCAAAATATAATTTTTTTTTATTAAAGTTGTAGAAATTTTGAATATGTAAATATAAATTATTAATTAATTATTAATTGCAATATTATAAATTTTAATAAAGAAATATTGCACTTTGATAAAAAAAATATTGTATTTTAATAAGAAAAGTTGTAAGAGTTTCTGTAATCATCCGGTGGTAGAAAAAAGTTATTCAAATTAAAAAACCTGTAGATACTCTCATAACCGAGCAATTCACATATGGAATTTTGGAAATATTTAAAATGGTAAGTAAATAAATGGGTCTAAAAACAAATCCGCTCCTTCCTTTGAATTTTGATTGTCTATTGGCCTTGACCTAATCAGCTATAACACTTATAAGAAAAAATCAACAAACTGTTGAATCAGTAATACATGTATTGATTTTGACCAAATTTTACTTGTGTAAAAGCAAGAGTGAGAGGAAATTTGACTAGAAATCGCTCGTTAAAAGGATTAAAACAATAATATTGCAAAATCAAAGTTTTTATATTGGAAGTTTTGATTAGCAAAAGAAAGCAATTAAAGGAGGCATAATTTGAAAGTCAAAAAACAAATATGTGTACTTATAAGTAATCATGAAGTGTTCCCTCTTCTCTTCTACGATAGTGCCACCCATATTCATTTTCTTTGAATATTTCTCGAGTTGTTAGTCCCACATACTCATCATTCTTCAACTTTTTGCTACCGTTTATTTATTTGCCCTAATTTTTTGTCCAATATGCATCAATGCTGCCATCTTGAAAAGCAACTTTCGAAGTCTATCCTTCATCTTTATTTTCATTTTTTAATCAAAATATAGGGTGCCATTAATCGACTGGATTTTTCCTTTTTTGAGAGGACTCGAGTCTTGAGTTGAGAAGACATTTTGTCACCTAACTATTAATCCTTTTAAAAAATTATCTACTTTGATTAGAGCATCTCTAGACATATATTGTTACTATATATTTTGTAGTATATTTTTGTAATAAATAAAGAGTATTTTAAAATATAAAGAGTGAGAATAAGAATTGTTTTTAATGATTCTCTTTAAAATTAAACGTTTTTCTTTTAAAAATGTTGTTGCCTCAATTGGGTAACTATGTCTTCACCACCTTGGTCTTGTACACTCAATAAACCCAAAAAAACAATACGGTCAGAAGTTGCTAGATGATAAGAGGAGAGAGAGAGAGAGAGAGAGAAGAGAGAGAGAAACAGAGAGAGAGAGAGGAAGGAAGATGTGGCAGCAGAGATAAAGAGAGGAGAGAAAGAGAGGGAATGAGATGATTGTGGGGAATGACGTTGAGGTTGGGGTTGAAAAAGTTTTTTTATGTATGGAAGTTTAACGAAAAATGCGTCTAAAAAGATAATTGTTATCCCAAGGAGCTCGGAAATAATGGTCGCTCTGTGCGGAGCAAATAAAAATAGATAAACTGAATTTAAGTAATTTACCCCCAATTTTATTGCTACTTTTAAGTTATTTGTTGCAGCTTCAAAACGGACTGAAACGTAAGGCCTACTTTCGGCCACCCATAAAGCCCACTTTAAAGCATCTCTAAGAAGAAATTACGGTTTCCGGCACTCTAAAATTAAAAATTATATTATTGGATCTAAAATTATAATTTGACATTTAATAAGACCGAGTTTACATTTAATACACATGATGTAACTAAACAAAACAAAACAAAAAAACCCAATTTTTTGTTATTTGTACCGAATATTTAGTAGTTTTTTTGTTATTTTTTGTTGTTGTTTTTTTTTTCAGTATTGGCTTATAAAACTGAAATTAAAAAACAAACGCAAAACAACTGAAAAACTATCCAATTTTTAGTTGTTTGTATAAAAATTTAGGTAGTTTTTTGGTTTTTTCGTTTATATTAAATGTAAAAATGTGCGTATAAAATGTAAAGTTTTGCATACAAAATGAAAACCATCATTTTTTGGACATATTTTTGTAATTTTATTTTCAAAAGATATATTTATGTAATTAGCTCGCATCTCTAATGTTATTCTTATTTTAAATGGTGGATTTTATATAAATAAAGAGTGTAATTATTATTAAAGAAAAAAATTATTAAACTCCAATTGGCTCTTTAAATTTAACTCTTTATTTCATTGAGACTAATAATATATTCTAATATAACAAACAAACACAGTGTAGAAATATATAGTTAATAAAGAGAGATATTAAATAAAGAGTGAAATAGACTTTTAACATATAGATAGTCAAATTCACTTTATCTTCTTTTTAGAGATAAATAGTGAAATAAAAAGAGGATTGGAGAAAAAAATTTAGACAAATACTCTTTATTATAAAGATTATAGTTAATATAAAGAGAGCACTAGAGATGCTCTTACCAAGAGAATATGAATAAGAGGAAATCACAGAAAATAGTCATTTCTCAAAACTTCATCTAAGATTACCTCTCAAAGTAGCCACTACTCATTGGCTCGGGCGGCTAGTTCTTTCTTAGACTTACCTCCCTGGTCTGTATTCTTGTTGTTCTTGCATCCGATTTTTAGTAATTAATAACTTTTTTGATTTAAAAAAAATATCTAAGAATACCCACCAAAGTATTGGTAATGTAATTGTAGATTTTGATATTCTAATTATGCCCACTAAAAAAATAACAGACAAATTTAGTTACGCTCCATATCATTAAGGTAGTAAATTTCGGGTTTCTCTCTTCTATGTTGTCTCCACCTTTTTTTGGGTAATCAATTATCTAATTTTGCATCAATGTAAACCTTGGATTTGAGTCAATTTCAAATTATGTGTTTGCAAATATTTACTTCCAATTTTAAATTTTATCAATAAATAAACAGAAAACATAAATTTAATTGTTTATCGAGTGTGCCACTAGAACGATCTTCTAGCAAGACGAACCAAATGTGCAACGAAGAACATCATCTTCCCTTACGATCCACCAAACCCGATGGCACACACCGAGGTGAGGGAGAGTGTTTTAACGTATTTTTTGCTGACACTAAAGAGTTAATCCTAATTAGGGCTTTAGTATACCTATTTGTATTCCACAACACATATAAAACTCATTCACTAAAAACCTATTCAGAATATAGATTCATTGAATACTTAATGTGATTCGGCTTTACATTCACACATAACCCGATATAGGCAGACCCGTTTTCTAATAGATTCAACAAAGGTTTACAATTGTATTTAGAATCTGAATTATAGTTTTTGTGAATTTCTAATAAGTTTCAGTCAAGTTTTAGAAATGTGTTTATATTACTCAATTTTGATTTCTGTTTAACACATCTATTTCAGTTTTAATAGAGTTTCATTTATGTTTCAATTCAGAAAAAAAAAAATCACTACCAATAGTCAACACTACTGTGAGTAAAAAAAAAACTAAAACCTCTATGAAACTTTGTTGTCTCGTTCATCAACACTATCATAACACTTATAAGTATCAAGATATGAGAAAAACTTTTTTGGACACTTTTATCTCTTTTTTTAATTCTAAATTATTATAGTTAGTAGATAATTAATTAAAAAAACTTTTTATTTTTAAATGGTTTTAAACTTATTTATATAAGTATTTATTTAGAAAAATATTTATCTCTATTCGTATTTAATAATATTTAATATCAAAAGTATTTATCTCTATTAGTCTAACTAATTAATATCTTATACTAAGATAAACCCAAGCCATTTTTGGGAAGATACTATCAGTCACTATTTTATCGCCATGAACGAAGTGTTTCATCAAGAAGCGAAATTTTTACGTGCCCAAGTCAGTAATTAATCTGTGTCAGTTGGTCACTCGGTCTTATTTTGTTTCTTTACTGGAGATTCTAATTTCTTCATTATCAAGAACTGTAATTTTCCTATATAAAAACTCGTTCTTTTTCCTCGGCTGTCGGAGCAACCAACGGATTTTAATTAGTTATGAAGGTAAATTTTAGGCAAATCAAACTATAATAGATATTTTTGTTAGTTTGATGATTCGATACTTATTAATTTACTATATTTATTTTTTGAATATATTATAATAACTAAGAGAAATACAACTATCCACAAAATTTAGTCATACAATTAACAAAATTTTTCAAAATTATTTATAAAAATAGAATTCACGTGCAATGCACGTATCTACAAACCTAACTAGTTGTACACAAAAAAATTGGAACTAAGTTGAAAACTTTATGAAGCTCTATTCCCTCCTTTGTTAACATTATTGGATGTTGGATGAGAGAGCCTTGAGGAGATCCACATCACGTTTGGGCCTAATGAAGAATCACACAAGTGAGTTTGACACTACATCTTTATCCAAAACTTTAATGTAATGGGTTATGAGTTCACACTACTTATAAGTTACTCACACACACTACAACTTTTCAATGTGGGACAATTAACTATTTATACTTGCTTCCTAACAATCTCCCCCTCAAGTGTGAATCTCTTCCACATTAGGTTTAGGCATGCTTTCCCTGCAACGGAACAATTCCAAGTATTGTAGAATTTCCTTGGGCCTCCTTAAGTATTAATGTGGAATTTTAACTCAATAGCACTTTCCATGACTCCACCTATTTACGAGTTTGCCCACACAACTCTTCACCGTTCTCGTGTCCGCTCATCACCACGGTGTCACCAAAAGTTTTTCTCATGATTCCACCCTTTCGTTTATGAGCTTTTCTGGCAGTTCACATTACTGCACCGGTCACTACAGCTCTTCACCACATTACCGCATTCATCACAAACCACCATTGCACCATACTCATCCTTGTCAATGTCCCAGCTGAACCGTTGGCTCTGATACTACTTATTGGATTCGGGGAGCCATGGGATATTCATCTCACGTGTGTGTCTAGTGAAGGAGTACATAAGCGAGTCTGACACCACATCTTTATCTAAAACCTTAAGACAATGAGTTATGGTTTCATAGCACTTATAAGTCTTTCACACATACCACAATTTTTCAATGTGGAATAATTAACTATTTACACTTGCTTCCTAACATAGTAAATAAAAACATTGAAATCAATGTGAAACCTATATGAAACTATAGTGTCGCCTTTGTCAACACTATTGACAGCAAGGGCATGTAGTCGATGGTGGTGATCATGATCTGGATTTCGTTGGAGACAGAAGTGGCGCCAAAAGGTGACATAGTGGATGACAGATCTCATTCCACAACTATTGCTCTAGTTCAACAAAGGCTTTAACAGGAATGACATGCTTTTTGGCGGCGATTCTGAATCGCGGGTGGCATGTTAGGGCTATGGGGCCGACTAGCTCACTGTGATGCCACACTTCTTCGGAATCAATGAACCGCTACACAACTAGATCACGAGCGACATGTCAACCTGATTTTGATCAACATGTATCAATACTTTTGTTATAATCTTGTGAATTGCATATACTATAGAGGGTTTCAGTGGATGATTCTTATTTGTTACCTCGTTAAAGCTTTATGATTGAGACCACAATCGTTGAATTACTGGGTGGATAGAATCATAAAATTCCTTATCTTCTTTTGTTCTGATAGTTGTTCGAAGACGAACCTTGAAAGCTTGAGAGAAATGTGGAAATTTGTTCTGAAGCACGTTTCAGATAGGTTTCCCACCTTTTTTTTGATGAGTTTTGGAACCTGTTGATATGTATTTGTTGGTATTTTCTTTTTAATTTGATGATTATCAGTTCAAATATCCTTTAATTTTGAGATTAATCAATCAAAATAATATTTTATTAGATATGATTCTGCAGTTTCCTTTAAATCTTGTTTCAAAATGTTGGCAACTCCTGTTTTGAAGAGATGAGGCTGTCCATATAGTTGTTTTTAGGTGGCTAATTTCAGAAAATATTTCACTAATTTATGGGCATGGTCATTTGTGGTATATATTTTAGTTTGGTGCTTATATTTGTAAAAAACTCTGTGAGTAAAAAAGTGATACGAGTCGATCGAATGATAATGAGCTTACTTCAGGTAGTTCTGCAAAATAAGAATAAGTTAAAAAGAAGTCCGGCTTGAGTTCTCAATAATCCCCTCTAATACTTAAGTTAGTCTCTTGTTAATTGGTTCCAACGTGGATGATATGAGAAGTGCTAAGGTTTATGAGCACCAACATTCTGCCACTTATCGTATTTAGATTGGTGATACGACAATGCGATACATGGTATTTTCTAACCACAAGTCTTAAAGAATAGGCGCATTCTTGCCTACTTGCCGGAAGGCATGATTAGGAGACCTTACATTGCTTTCTGGTCAGGGGTCGGTGCCAAGCTGACACATATTCTAACAATGTATGACGGATGCCGGCTCAAGTTAGATGTCGAATCCTTACCCCTTGGGATGTTTGGGCAGACATCTAATGGGCGACTAACCCAGGACTGATCTTTATTGGCGTACATGAAAATATCTCTCTTCTTCGATGGATCGAGGAATAGGTTTATGGTTCTATCGCACGTCAATAAGTTTCACAAAAATTTCATGAGAATTGAGCATTTCTAAAAACAAAAAAAAAATGGCAACTTAGTATTGCATGTGGCAGGATATGGTAGAAGCGACAGATCGTCTCAATTGGTACGAAGCACAAATTCCGACTGTATGAATCTTATGGTTGGAATAGAGCGGTAGTTTTGCTCTCTTGTAATTCGTAATTGCACATCCCTATATATATCAAACTTCATTTTTTATACGAATCGCCCGCTGAATGTTTCGCTTTACATGGTTCAAAACACCATTTTGTCGTCCACTTTCACTGTCGTACACCTAATTCTTGCTGCAGCCTTTGCACACCAATTTGTGTGATTATTGATTTTCCCAAATTAATTTGATCAAGAATTATCATATACTGGGAATAGTTCTCATGTTGTATGGAACGAATGGCAGATTCAATCTTTTCAATTAAACTGTTCATATTTTCAACTTCGAGTCGATTACAATTCATTTCAAATTCATTTCTTTGTATATCCCAAATTATGGAATGCAAAAGTGGCCTTAAAATTGCCAAATAGTTCATAAGTCTACATAAGAACTACTCTATCTGCCTCATAAAAATAGGTCATAATATTTTTTTTTACACAGATTAAGAAAGTTAGTTGAGTTATTAATTTTATTGGAGATTTCTAAATATATCATTATAAACTATCCAATAGCAATTAACAATGCAATTTATTATACATTTAAGTAAGACCAATATAGTAAAATGTGATATAACTATTAGTATTAAAAAGAAAATAAGCCTATATATTGAAACAAATATAAAAGAAAATGTGGCATATCTTTAGGGACGGAAGGAGTATATCATTTAACAGATGTGTCATCTTATAATTAGCATAAGATATAGAATTACAAATTAATCCATTACAATTGTAAATTCTTATAATTTTTATCGACAAATTATTACTCCCTGTGTCTCAATTTGATAAGCATAATTTCTATTTTGGGTGTCCCAAAATATAAATATACTTTCTTTCTTTTTTTAAGCATTTATTATTAGCAAAGTTATAAGTAAAGTTATAAGGTTGTCCTCATTTAATTTTTTCTTTCAACTAATTCATTAATTACAGACACAATTAATCAAAGGGTATAAATATAAAAACCTATAAAATTAAATGAATTTAACTATTAAAATTATTTTTTCTTAATTCTTGTGTTTTTTAGTTAGTGTCTACTAAAATGGGATAGAGAGAATAATTCAGTAGTAAATATGTTGATTTGAAAATAATTTTTCCCTCCACTATATTTCCAAAGTCTATTAAGCAATTTTAAACTCAGATTAAGAAGAAGTGGAAAGTATGGATTGAAAACTACGCACATGGGGAACAGTAGCTTATATTCACAAGGTAATTAAGTTTGAGATCACATTGAAAACTTTGACATGAGTCCCACCACATAACCTCGACAATTAAACCAAGAAAAAGATAATCTCGTAGATTGCATGGCTACAGACAGTCGCAAAACACACGTACCTTCCATTCCACGTTAATGCCTTAATCACCTCTCAGCATTACCAAGCTATATGGTGTATTACTTCTCAGTCCAAAATGTACTATCGCAATTAAAAGTTTAGTTAATTAACTGTATTGTGATTGGGAATGCATTGAGATTCTCGTTTGCGTCGGTCCAATTTACACATTGTGGTGACTCGAGGATTGATGAGATTGTTAATTGTGTGTTAATCCGAGATTTTAATGAAATCAAGCGAATGTTGGGACCATATAACTAGCTAGCTTTGACTGCCACTATATAGCTAGGTTTGACTTGTGTTGGTTTCATGTGTATATAAACTGCTAACAAGTTTGTTCTTCTCTTCTCTCTATTGTTTCAACCATTGCAATATAAATCTTTAGAAACAGACATCCTATGATAGCTGCAATGAAGTTTACGTGCTTGGTGGCTGCTGTTCTGATCACTGCATGGCTCACAAATGCAAATGATAGCTATGAAGGTATTGCTTTTTGTTACTTTATCTCTTAAACCTTTTGTATTCTTTCATGAAAATTTAGACGTATATGTAAAACTAGACCACGATTTGTTTTAATTAATCAACATCTTGATTGTTTGAAACTTGGAATGAAAACACAGCTGTAGGTGTTGATGGCGTTTCAAGTGCTCGTCCACAGGTAAACGCACCATATACATTTTATGGCTTTCTAATTTTCAACGATATGAACATTGGAAGTAATTTCTCCATAATGTTTATAATATTTCTTTTTCTGTTATATTGTTAGGAATTAGCGGGTAATTTTGATAATGGAAATGGTTTAACCAAGAACCGTATTGGAGGAAGGAAAATTGGTGGGAAGGCTAAGAGTGTGAAAACTAATGAAGGTGGCTGTGAGAAGAAGCAGGCAATGAAGCTCGGCAGAAAACAAAATTTGAAGGGGCTTATGACCGAAGATGATAATGATTCTGGTTTTGTAGCTTTTAATGCTGATTATCATGCTCCTAGGCATCACCCTCCTAAAAATAACTGATGCAGAAAATAATATTAATGGTTGCTATATATATAGACATATATATAGTGTGGGATTGTTTCTTTTTCTTAAATTAATATATACTATCTCCGTCTCATAAAGATGGACAACATTTTCTTTTTTGTCCGACCCAAATTATAGAATTTTTTTAAGACTAATAATTATGTGGCATTTTACTATAGTATTTTATTTAAATACATAGTAAATTATGTAATTGATTATCATTGAGTAGTGGTAAGATTACTTTTGGAAGATTTTATTAAAATTAATGTTACTAACTAAATTTCTTAATTCTTGTGAAAAAGTATAGTTGTTTATCTTTATAGAATGAATGGAGTGATATGTTTGAATTTTGTTTAATGTTATCAATCCAAAATATTTAGAGTTTTGGTGGGGTTTTTTTTTTCTAAAAAAGACCAAACCTGCCCCTTTATCAACGTAGCTAGGCTATCTCCATGAAGATATGACACAACTTCTTTTCTACCTAACTAGGTTGGCCCCAAAGGTAGTGGAAGAGGATCCCGTTGACCCCATCGGAGGTCCGGAGTACCCCTACTCTCCCACTACCTACCCATATCCGCCTTGGGGTTCGGTTTTTGTCTCTAATCTCAGTTTTAGCACCGACTCTACTTCCTTCGATTCTTGACTTCTGCCACTTCCCAGAAGAAAGTGGTAACATAGATTTCTTTTATTATATTAAAAAGTATATTTAATTATTTCTATATTTTTTATTAATATAAATCTACTTTTATTATTTATTTAATCCACAAACAAACTATACCGTTCATGAATTCAATTCCAATTAGAATGTTGGATCATGGGTGATCAACAATAAGTTCCTTATATGTTTTGATGATGTACAAAAGGTTTTGATGATGATCAAAATGTTTGACTTGAAGTGGAACACGTTGAAGAGCTCGGAATTGCAAAACAAGTCACTGCATGTTGATCAACGTACGTTATACGTTTGCAACGTACGTTATCAAACAACAACGTACGTTATCAGATAACAACGTACGTAGACGTGGCTCGGACAAAAAACAGAGGCTACTGGATTGTTCCAGATCAAGAATAACGTACATCATACATTCACAACGTACGTAGTAAAAAATGCACAACGTACGTAGAGGAAATACAACGTACATTATCTGGGAAGCTGACATCATTAACGTACGTCACGAATATTGCAACGTACGTTAACTAGAACTCAGCATGATCAACGTACGTCTTATGAATTGCAACGTACGTTGTTAAGGATCCAGAAAGCTGCAACTACATTAAATGAATTTCAATGGCTAGTTTCTTCAAAGTAACAGTCATATGGCATGAGAATGCTATAAATACATCAAAAGAAGACTGAGAACTTGTTGAACAACATCAGAATTCATTGTGCCAAAACTCCAATCAATTTCAACCATTAAGAACATCAAATCAAGTTAGATATCAAAGTTCAAACATCAATCTTATACATTCAACTCTAGCATAGAGCTTCATCTATTGTAAACAATTTATATACACTTTGTGAGTGTGAAAAAAGGTTTGTTGTAAGCCTATATAAGATAACATTGTAGAGGTTTGTTGTGAACCTAAGGAAAACAACATTGTGTAGGCCTTGGAGGTGGTGAGTTGGGAATCAACCTCGTGTATTGGCTTTGTTGGATTGAGATGAAATCAATCACTGTTATAGTGGAAATCCTAAGTGGTGAGACTTAGGTAATGGACATAGGCAAGTTTGGCTGAACCACTTTAAATTCTTGGTGTTGATTTCTCTCCTCTCATTTCAAGTCGCTTTCACTATCCACTCTATAAACCAAAAATTCTCTAACATAGAATTGAAGTGTTTCTTTTGTATTTTTCAAAAAGCCGAATGTGTTCGAGAAAGCCACTTTAGTTGGGTTACTTCACATGCATCGTGTAACTGTTGTTATATGTGTAGACGGCATATTTAGATCTATTTGACCCCTTTTTTATAAATTATTTTATTTATTTCAACTAGAAATCGAATTTGTAAGTACTCAATATTGTACTGTTAATAAATAACTAATTTATTGGTTATTTGACCTTATACATAACTAATTTATTAAGATTATCTTGCACACACTTTTTGAGTTATTGATCTTGACCGTTGGGAAAGTGTTGAACTGCAACAAACCAACATATAAGAAAAAATAATCATGATTGAGATTTTTTATTAAAATTGCTTAATAATCTAAGCAATGCTACGTACGGACATATAATTTGTGAGGTTATTTTACTCTCAAACATTAATTTCCAATGGAAGAACTAAAAATTATATTTAAGATCAAATCTGTAACATTTAAGCTATTCATTAAGTTTAAAAATTTCTATTTTTTCAGAACTCGTTCCAGGAAAACCTTGCATTTGGCAACCAACTTCGTTGGTGCCTAAAACTTGAAGGCTAACAAAATGGGGAGAGTGAAAACAAAATTAAATTCTCGAATGCTTCTGTTGTAACACCCTTATATCCTATGACGTATAGCGTAATAATTTAAATAAATAGAAAATAAGCACGTAGTATATCATATATAAGTATATATGTACATATAAAACATAAAGTCGTATGAATAAAAATCTTTTATATATACATATATTAAGTTCACTATACTGCAAAACTCTATACATGTAAAATTAGAAAAATGAAAATGAGGAGGAGGAGAGAGCATGTGGCATCAGGCGGCCGACCTGTGGTGAACTGATGTCTATCCTCTGGAAGCTATCTATAAAAAAAATCTATCTTCAACTGTGACCTGAAAAAATATTTGTTCTTTATATGAGTCGCAACTCAATAAATATAAACCATCATAGATTAAATCCAAGTAAACACAAATATTAACTATATAATCGGATAACTGCAATATATGAACATGTTCATATGACTCTGCATTCCATTTTATTTGTTGTGACCAAGCAAGCCAAGTACCGCCCTAGGATTTCTGTATATCTGTATATTTGTCTGGCCAACACCGTATGAAATTGACTCGAAGGTCCAGTATGAATTTGACCCATAGGTCCAATATAAAACGCGA
>CAODLS010143361.1:0-11965 GCA_948243855.1 Flueggea neowawraea | reverse complement strand
TTCCCATCGTTCACTCTATCTTTAATTTGAGTTTAGTTTAGTTTATTTAGTTTATATATTTGAAATCATTTATTTTGCTGGCTAGATAATAGAGAAAGAGTGAGTAGCTAATAATCGTAGTCTCTGTGGGATACGACACTCGGTAATCAAGGATCCACTTGCTATAGACGATAGGTACACTTGCCTTAGTCTTTAGGGATAAACTCGGAACACCAGGTACACACCTCACCTAGATAGCTATGCTCTACATTGTAGTGATATCAAGCTAGACTTTCGGACTAATGCATAAACGCACATAATAAACCATTAACTGACACCATATGTACACAAATTTACTCTGACGCACATAATGAAGAAGAATAAAAAGCATAAAGAACAGAGAAACTAAAGCAAACTGTCATCTATCACGGTATTTAAAATGCCATTTTTTTCATGACAAATGAATTCGTCTGACAAGAAACACAATGCATATTACAAAAATTCAACCATAAAATGCAAAATGTTATTCAAGTTTAAATTTGAATTCAACTATTAAGAGCAGTATAGTTACTCTAAATTCAAAACCGACATAAGTAACCTAGATCTGAATTAACAACAGGGAAGAAGCAAAATGAAAAAAAATAAAAAAAGATTTGCAGTTTCACAAAGAGAGAAGCGTAAACAATCAAATTTTTGTATATATTAAACTGACTCAAGTCATGCACAGTTTCAACCTTTACACTATGTTATAACAAGTAAATTCTATGAAGAAGACAAACCTATCTGACTACTGGTAAATCATATTGCTGAAGAAATCTCCAAATAGCATCTTTCAAGAGGGAAGAGACATTAACAAAAGTACCAACATGCATTGTAATAATAAAATCAAATTAACACTAAAATTAAAAAATCAAATAAAAAAATAAAAAAGAAAAGCATCTTTAGAGAGGTGGTGTGTGAGTTTAAAAAATAGAATAAAAACTCATCTGAGACAAGGAAAAATGTGTGGCAATCTAAACCATTTAAGATGCGCTAGACACCTCTGTGTTTAGGCAAGATGATAAAAACATTTTTGAAAAGAATTATGACTTTAATACAAGTCTGATTAACAATTGGAGAAAAATTTTCATTCATTATCTTGAAATTTTTGAGACTGAAGAAAACTTATCGCACTGGGTACCAACAAAATATATGGTGTTTAATTGAGAGCATGTAAATGTGTGATAAAAACGCAAAAACATGAATTATTTAGTATTTTCAATGGTTTAGACTCAAAATCATCTCCTCAATGCCACATCAGAATTACATTAAACCTTCTCATTAAACCATTTATCTCTAATAGTTTAAACTATCATTGTACTCTACAATAAACCCACTATCATTTAATTTTCTTTTACAATACAAATTACATAAAATATATTTTTTTCATAAAAATAATTTAATATTTTTCATAAGTGAGAAATGACATAATCTACAAATAATAATATATTTACAGAAATTTTAATTATTTTAAATATAAAAAATACTATGTGATTTAAATAATAAAAACAAACCATAAAAAATATATTAATGATTTAATTGAATAAATTTTATATTTTTTCCATAATGTTATAGACAAAATAATGAAAATGAATTGTTAAAAAAATTGGAGCACCAACTAAGTATTTATAGAAAAAAAAACCAAAAAAATAAAAAAAATACTTACATATTGAACGATTCAATGAGCATTAAACTATCCAAATGCATTGGACCATTTCCAACCATAGTCCAATGCTTTTGTAAACAAATAGACTCTCATTGGACCAACTCATTATTAGGTTTGAGGAGCCCAAAAACAACAGAAAATTTTACACAAATATCTAAATAACCAAAAATATTTGCAAAACGATGAAATCAAAGTTTCCTGATATATTAAAAATACCCATAATAAAAACAAAAGTATGATTTTGTAAATGATATAAGTAATAAAATACAAAAAATAGCTTACTTTTGCAAATAATTTCAACTTTTACCTTGTGAAAGATCAAAAGAAAGCTCATTCTAGGGGGCAATACTTACGATAAAAATATATCTTGTGTAAAATATATTATATAGTCCGTATTATTCTACAAGTTTGAGGGACCAAGATAGTTAAATAAGGGCATGTGGGCATCCTTGAAATCGTTTATACAGTCTCCAGTTCAAGAACAAAAAAAAATCGTTTATACAGTGCTTAAACGAGAAAAATGGTGGTAATTTATCTTAGCATTAAAAGGTACATATTTCAGCTAATGTGACTAAAATGGGTGTCACGAAAATATTTTGGGTTGTCTGGTATCAGGATATCAATTGAACAAGAAATCCAATAAAAGTGGACAACGAAAATGAGTTATTATTGTTTCCGTTGAGATTAATTTTAAATTCTACCAGTTCAAAGTGAAAACTAAGGAGAAAAGCAGTTACCACCTCCAGTTTACCAGATTAATTTTAAGTCCATTTACCCGGTTCATTTGGTTTTCTTCAAGCAATTTACAGGAACCACCTCCAGTTCCAAGGGTGGTGAAATATTTTCATCAAATTCAACAGTCCATTTCTTTGATGTTTCTTTGGTACTCCTTGGATTCCTTTTCTTCTTGTTGTAAACCCTGCTTAAATCTCCTAGAACCCAAACCAAGTCTTCTAGATGTAACACTTCCTTCTCAAGTAGGAGCTCTGCAATTTGAGCCACTTGCTCTTTGTGCTCCTCTATCAATTGAACTGTTCGCTCATATGCCTTGGCTACCTATTCTCTGACCTCATTGTCTATAATTGCACCAGTCTTGCTACTGTTAGGATTGCTCAATTCAAATGTATCATCCCTTTAAGGGGGGGAAAGAAGGCCGACCTTGTCACTAGCTAAAACCATATACTGACACCTAAGCATAGATCATCTTAGTCACTTTCCCCAAATCATTCTGAGCTCCAGGCGAAATCTTTCCGAGCTAAAACCTGCTCGAAGAAAAAAAAGGTACGCTATTGTTTAATATCAACACAATTGAGATACTCAATATACGCTGCACAAAAGTATGCCCCATCAGCGCACGAGAGTCCACAAATAACAATGAAATTTTAAATCAGGAATGTTGCAAGAGATACCTAAGTTGCCTACGCACATTTCCTCTTTCTTTATTTCAAGACTAAACCAAAAACCTAAGTCAACAACCAATTCTTCCAACCCAAAACCAAATAAACCACAAATTTGAACCAATCCATCATCTTCTTCAACATCGTTCATCAATTGAAATCAAAAATCGAGTCAATTTAGGAAATAATTTATCCATATGTTTCTGCAACTTCTTTACTTATGAAGTTGAAATCAAACAAATTATAATCAGCATCAACTGAAATTGAAAAATCAACAAAATAAAATCAACTTCAACTAAAATTGAAAAAAAACATGGTCCTAAAATTGAAAATCAACATGGATACCAGACAACAACATCAATCGAATCCACAACATTTTAATAAAACCGCATCATGTATTTCTCATTATTAGTGTCTAATCAGTTATCCAGAGAAATAAACAATAATTGACAGAATGTGAAGCCCATCTGTAATTTGAGAGAAAGAGAGGGAGAGAAAGACTGAAGACCTAGGTTTAGCGTCGACAGAGAACAAGACACCAATGTTTGAGAGATTCAGATCCGGTGGTGAGAGAGAGCGCGGCAGTGGCGGAGATCATGAAGATGGTGGTGGCGGTGGTGTCACAGAGAGGGAGCGCGGTGGTGGAAGAGAAAGAAAGAGAGCAGACCTGGTGGAGAAAGGGAACAGATCTGGCAGAGAGAGAGAGAGAGAGAGAGAGACAACAATAGGTGTGAGAGAGACCGCAGTGGTGTGAGTGAGAGAGCGGTGGTGGCGGAGGTGATGGAGATGGCGGTGGTATGGAAGAGAGAGCAGGTGAAAGAGTGGAGAGTGTGAGAGAGCATAATTTGAGTACTGCGGTCTCCCTCAATTTGGGTTTTTGGCATAGAGCTGCATTAAAAACTGACAGCTCATTTGCTTTTACATTTTTTTTAACTGAATTCATTTGCTTTTATATTTGATAAATTAATTTTTGAGTAGGCTTAATTAATATGTCGGTCTTCAATTTTTAAAATATTTTATATATATTTTTAAAGTTTAAAATTGAATTGTATTAAAATTTTATTATTAGTGATATATTATTAAAATATTAATAAAGTGTTGATGTGTCAAGTAATTTATTTAAAATAAAATTTAAAAACAAAATTGCTTTTGATTCTGTTTGTATAATTGAACCCTAATTTTTCTTGCTTTGCTTGGTTCTCAGATCAAAAAACGTAGCATTTTGTACAAAAGAAGATGATGAATTGTAAATCAAAACAGAAACCAAAATCAATCCAGAAACATTTTGCCACCACCAATGATTGAAGCAAAAATTTATGAAGTTCTTTAAAAAGTATCAAAAAATGTAGCATTATTTACTTGATGTTCTATACAAAAGAAAATGAACTCTAAATCAAAATAGAAATGAAAATCAATCCAGAAACATTCAAACCAAACCAAATCCAATTGGCCAAAGCTTTCTCCATCCGGCCACCACCTCCTCTCTCTCCCCACTAAACCAAAAACATTGAATTCAAACCAAACATTCAAATCAAAATCAAATCCAGATGTGGCAACAAACCCAGAAAAAATTAAAGCTTCATAGATCCCAAACAAAACAAAACAAAACAAAAAAGAAGAAGCAAAATTGAAGCTTCAAAGTCCTAAACAAAAGAAAAGAAACAAATTCAAAGACTAAAGAAAAACGCTCTAGAAAAACTCTTTGACACTGGTGTTGCGACTGTTGCTCCTGACTTGAAATTCATTTGGCTCGGATGTTCACAACTAACAAGAACCAAAGACTTGAAATTTGGAAATAAAAAAAAAAAACCTAGAAAGCAAATCCAAACCCTTATCAAAAGCAACAATCCTCTTCAACCGAAGCTCCTCCAACTCGACCCGGTTTCTCGCAAAAGCTTCAATCCATGGTTGATGCTTTCCCTTCACACTTTGGGTACATGTACTTGTTATTGAGGTCAAAACCTTAGTGAAAATCCCAACATCACACTCATTGTTATGAACCGAGAGAGAGAGAGAGAGAGAGATCAAAGGAGGCCAGTAGAGGATGAAGGCGAAGAGAGAGAGGAATCAGTGGTTGAGGATGATGAAGAAGATAGAGAGTTGGAAGAAAGAAGTAGGACAAAGAGAAGAGAGAGAGGGTTTTGAGAGGTAGAGAGATCAGAAGAGGTTAGTGGAGGATGAAGACAGAGAGAGAGAGAGAGGAATCAATGGTTAAGGATGACAAAAAGACAGAGAGGTGGAAGAAAGAAGTGGGAGAGAGAGGATTTTGAAAGATAGAGAGAGAAAAAATATTACAAATGGCTGTGTTTTCGAATTTAAATGAGGGTAGTTTCGTAAACTTATATTCATGTTAACTCTGTCATTCAACTAACACGTGTGAAGGACTAACTTGTTATTTCCAAAAATACGAGGACTAACATACTAATTAGGGTAAACTTGATGGATCAGAAATTAATTTTTCTTTATATCTTGAAGACATAAAGTAAATCAAAATGTTGATAAAAATATATTATAGAAGAGATTATTATGAGATAGTGTGGATCTCTCATAACTTAAGTAAGGTCGTGGGTTTGAACCCTTGTGTATGCAACTGTTTTAAATATGGGGCCAGAGATTTGCCTCTCGAAAGGGACCATCCCGGCTCGAACAAGGATTAGTCTAGGTGTGGTAAACGGTTTAAAGGTGTCGCCCACAGTTGAGGCTCGTCTAGGATATCCCGTGGTCTAGACAAAAAAAAGATTATATAAGAGCTAACAAAATCAAAATAAGGAATACAAAAAAAAACTTTACAAGGAAAACTAAAAACTAAGAGCTGCTCAAAATCGCATCACAATCAAACGAAATTATGTTCTCATCTTGAGAGAGCTACATTGAGAGACTTGAGAATAGAGGTCTTGAAGCTACTAATGGGGTCTCCGTTGATTTCCCTTCTTTTAGCTACTCATATGTTTCTTGAAGGTTTCCTTTCCATTGGAGTAACTCCAGATTTGAAGCGTCATTCATCTCTTCATATAATTAAAGAAGTAGATGTCCAATTCTATATGAGGTGTTAAAAGAGTAATAGTTTGTTTTTGTCAAAGTTCAATGTGAAAAGAGCGGCTTAAGATGAGCCATTTAGCTTAAAAAAAGCTTAGAGAAAATTTTAATGTGTTGGCAATACTTATGTTGTTAGATTAAACTTGGATAGTGAGATTAAATCTCATCCTGTAAAAGGATGTAAAGTAAATATGGCTAAAAATGCGGTAGTTGTAATACCCCATCCCTTCCAGTGAATCTCTTTATAGCCTTCTGTTCAATTCCGACAAGGCCTTTGTCGAACTTCGTTCAATTTTGATTGAACTTTTTTTTATGTCAATTTGAATCTCAATGTCTAGGGTGATGTTCTGATGTTTACGAACGTCTGTCGATGATGTATGATAAGTTTGGAGTGTTAGAATTATTCTGAAAGTGTTCGGGTTTGTGTTTCTAAGTTAGAAACATGTTAGGACTAAGAAATTTCGCATGAAATGCGTCCAGGAGGTTGTGAACACGCGTTGGAGTCAAGCAATGCACGTTACAACTTGAAACAGAATGGTTTGGAGGGCTAAAAGGTCATCAACGTGCATTGGAGAGCAGCTACGCATGTTGATCATCTTTTGGGTTTGAACAAAGAGCTGGGGAGGCTGTCAATGCACGTTGTGCGTTCTGCAATGCCCGTTGAAGACGTGTAACGCGCGTTGATGCTTTGCAAAGCACGTTAATGGCCATTTTTCTGCAGAAATTTGGTGAAATTACGTTTTGCCAAGAGGGTTTCTAAATACCCCTCCCCAATCCTTTCGTCTGTCTCTACCATTTTTCACTCTCTCTCACTCTCAATCCATCTATGGACGTCTCCCATTGTTCGTCATTCATTCCTAATAATCTCTGGAGGTAAGATCACGCTTCTAATCTCTTATTTTCATTCATTTCATGCATTAATCTCAGAAAATCATTTTAGGTCGAATTTATATGGTTTCAGATTTTTGGATGATTCTATTGAAATGGATGCTTAGGGTTGTTATATTATGATTGTTTGAGGTTAGATAAAAATTATTCAAGCCTTGAATCAAGAGATTTGATGTTGTTTTGATCGGGTTAGGGTTAGGTTTAGATTTTGCTTGATTTTAGGAAATGTGGAGTTTTTTTCTTGGATTTGATTATAGATCCTTACTTCTGAGGTTGAGATTGACCAATATTGATGATTGGTTTCGATTTTTATTAGTTGAATCAGGATTATGTTATTTTTGTAATTTTTGAAAAGTTTTATCTAGTTTTGTAATTTTAGAAAGTTGAATTTCAAATATGTAATTTTGGAGAATTTTATAGAGTTGAATTCCAAACGCCCGTTGAAGACGTGTAACGCACGTTGATGCTTTGCAATGCACGTTAATGACCATTTTTCTGCTGAAATTTGGTGAAACGTTGCGTTTTGACATGAGGGTTTCTAAATAACCCTCCCCGACTCCTTTCATCTGTCTCCGCCGTTTTTCACTTTCTCTCACTCTCAATCCATTTTTGAATGTCTCCTATTGGTCGTCATTCATTTCTAATCATCTTTGGAGGTAAGATCACGCTTCTAATCTCTTCTTTTCATTCATTTCATGCATTAATCTCAAAAATCTTTTTTGACCGAATTTCTAGGGTTTCAGATTTTTGGATGATCCTGTTGAAATGGATGCTTAAGGTTGTTAGATTATAATTGTTTGAGGTTAGATAAACATTATTCAAGCCTTGAATCAACAGATTTGATGTTGTTTTGATCGAGTTAGGGTTAGGTTCGAATTTTTCTTGATTTTAGGAAATGTGCAGTTTGTTTCTTGGATTTGATTATAGATCCTTACTTCTGAGGTTAATATTGACCAATGTGGATGATTGGTTTCGATTTTTATCGGTTGAATCGGGATGGCGATAGTTTTGTAATTTTTGAAAAGTTTTATCTAGTTTTGTAATTTTAGAAAGTTGAATTCCAAATCTGTAATTTTGAAGAATTTTGGTCAGATTTATAATTTTGGAAAGTTGGAGTTTAGATTTGTAAATTTTGGAAAACCGAGGACCAACTTGTAATTTTACAAGTGAAGGACTATTTGTAATTTGCCATTTGATGACCAAATGTAATATTTGTCATTTAGGGACTAGAATATAATTCTACATATGTTTGAAGATTTTAGATATTTTGAGAGTCTATGAGGACTTTTTAGTAATTTAGAAATATTTTGGGGCTGATTTATAATTTTTTAAAATTTTGAGGACCAATTCGTAATTTACCAAGTCTCAATGACTAAATGGTAATTTTACGAGACGTTCAATTTTCGAGGTAGCAATGTTGGATCTTTGGCCGAAATAGATTTCTGAGGGTTTGAGTTTGCATCTGCATATCATGCATTCAGTATTGGCATAGTACCACGGTTTGACAATTGTCTTACATTAATTGTTCAGCTTCGTGTTCGAGTCAGCAGGGTTAGCTAGCTACCAGTGGTGTATGACTGGGCCATTCAGCTTGGATTTCCAAGTGAGTGAAATGTCAGCTTCAGACACATAGGCTGTGTCTTTTAAATTATATCGTTTTTGACGTTTCAAAACCTTTGCATAAAATCTAGAATGAATAAAGGATCGAAATTCCTAAAATTTGGTTTACATGGAAAACCTTCTCTAAAATTTATTATGTTTTTGTAATAGATATTTGGTTTGGAAATTCTGACGAGGTTTGAAATAAATATTATATTTTAATACTTATTATGGTGTCAGTAATAAACCTTATGTTTTGAATTTTCGGATATTCGCTATTTAGAAAACGTGTTGTCTAGATTTAAGAATCTGAAACATGCATTCAGTTTTGGGATTTCAAAGTATTTTGGAACAAATACTTTATTCAGTGCTTGAAATATTTCTGTAAATAAACGTTTCAGTTAAACGTTTGATGTATTTGATGAATAACGTGCTTGGTTGGCATGCTGCCTATTTGGGTATTTTATTTTAGAATAAATATTGGCAATGTTTTCCATAAGAATGCTTCAATATGGGGCACCTTTGTTACGGGAGTCAAACAAAATATTTGGTATACCAATGCAAAAATTCAGCTACCAGGGTAGGTGGTAGTACTCAGTTATTAGGGTAAGTGGTAGTACTCAGTTATCAGAGTAGGTGGTGACCCATGTGTAGCGCAACACACGTGACTATTCTCTAGCGGCGGAGTCCACGCTTGAGATATTATAGCGGTGGTGGTCCACATATGGGTTATTAAGAGGCGAAGGTCCATGTTTAACTCTTTTCAGTCAGATTTAGGCCCCATGTCCAGTTTTTTCGATATTTGGTGTTATGTTTTTATTTAAATGATTATTATGACTTTTAGACCTACATGGAAACTCTTGACATTAGAAAATTTAATAAGCTAAAAGGGTTTTTGATTTCTGTTCCTAAAACTTTCGGTAAAGCTGGTAATGAGTTTTTTTGAACTTTGTAGTTGGAACTTTTGATTAACCAAAGATTCTTTTTAGAATTACCTTACGGTTAAAAGTACTAGTCCTCATAAAGTTTGAAAATATTTTTGAAAGATTTTAACTAGTCTCATTTAATTTGTTCATCTCGCTGATTCAACAACTGTTTGTTGTCTTCCCTGGGTGCGAACGATTTCAAAATGAATTTCGAAACTAGTATTCTGTATTTAGCGTGTATACGTATAAACCCTTATATATCTGCATGTGATATATTTTGAATGTTTTCAAAACAGTTTGGTGAGGTACGTATAAGTCGTTCTGGAGTGTCTTTTTCGCACTAGGGTTCTTAACCCTTTCTTTTCTATCTACTTCTCCTGTTCTTATTTTCAGGTGATTTTGATTGATTGCGGTCTTCCAACATTCATATTGGTTAGGCACTTTGAAATTTCAGTCAGTGCCCTTTTGTTTAAGCTCAGTTATGTATTTTGTTAGTTGCTCCACATCGAGTAGTGGGTTATGATTTTGTATCTGTTAAATAATGTTTAATGGTTTTACTTAAATTACTTATTTAGTATTTTGATATTATAATTATGTTTTAATTATATTCGAGAATATTATTTTAGGGAAAACTTATCTCTGTTAAGTTTTAATTTGACTAATAAGTCGATTATTAATAATAATTGGGTAGATATTTATGTTCTTCGAGGCTTGTGCGAGATGGGCTGGGTTTCTATAGAAGGTTCATCTCGTACGCTAGTCATGGTCTGAAAATGGGTCGTGACGGTAGCTCATCCTAATGAGAGATGAACATAGTGATGAATAGATTGTATGAGAGAAAGAAAGAGAGACCAGATCGATTTGGGTTTTTGGCAGGTTTAGTTTTTATTGATTGGGTTTTGAAAGAGAAAAGGTTTTGGTTTGAGTTTGGTTTTAATTTTTGTTTGTTGCATGTGTAAATATCCAACTCAGCATTTGAGTTGAACCAACAATTAATTTGGACAAATTTTCATATGTGTCTCTCCTAAAATTAAATTCACTCTCTTTCAACAGACATGTCACCACCCGCGATTAACAGAGTTATTTTTTGGGGGTTAGTAGCTAGATTTTCGAAAGTTGAATGAGTTAATGGATGAAAACTGAAGTTCAAGGGGTTAGAGGCATTTTGGATAAAAGTTTAGGGGATAATTATGTTGTCACGACCCATAGTCGGGCCCGTGACATGGGTACGAGGCAAACCGTCTATGGAAGCCCGACCCATCTCGCACAAACCTCTGTGTACAGACATTCTACCCGACTTATCCAAATATTTATTTAAAATATTTATAAAACGTTTATAAATGAAATAAAACCATATATATATATATGTATGTATGTATGTATGTATGTATGTATATATATATATATATACAATATAACAAAAATATTAGTAAAAATAAGATCATTAAAGAAATTCCAAAATACACAAGTGTAGCCCAGTATCCCAACAGTAGTCCGATGTGGAGCTCTATGACAGAACAAAGTAGAGTCCGAACGATGACACTCACTATAGTCAAAAACGCCTCACTAGGTCTGAGATACGGATCATATGCTGAGCGTCCAAAATGTCACTTGTGAAAGAAGGTTAATATAGACAATAGAAGAAGGGGTAAGAATCCCTAGTGAGGAAACGACATGTTAGACCGCCTCATACGTGCCTTACAAACACTGGTTTGAAACCCTTTTTCAAATACGGCACACATACATAGATACCATATAGTATACACACTATATACATAATACATTTTCTAAAATTCATTTTACCAAAACATTCACATCCATATCACATAACATGCATTCAGACAATATATACATATACTTGTGAATTCATAATACGTGACATTGAAATATTTCCAGATCCATATAGCAGTGTGGACTCTGCCACCAGACTGCTCATAAAAGCGTGTATCTGGCCTAGATACACAGTTATCCTATTTCACAGATAACTAGGGCCTTAACAAAGCATTGGTATACCAAAGGCTACTTCAACAGTGTAGCATAGGTTCCCTATGTCAAAGTGTGATACATACATAATATTCCACATACAATCATGCATAATCTTTTCCTTTGTTCCATCATTTACAAAATACTCTTGTATATATATACCAATATATACTTTATAATTTCCATAGCAAAACGTTGGTTTATTAATAATCACATAGTCCAGATTATTAATTAACCCAATACTTATTAGTCCAATTTCATATCATAGCAAGACATATCAAAATAATATATCCAATTTTGAAGAAACAACCTATGTGTCTGAAGCTGCCATTTCACTCACCTGGTATCTAACGCTGAGCACCCAGTCAAACACCGCTAGTGGGTGGCTGCTCGTGCTGACAGACACACGAAGCTATAACAAACATAGACAGAGCATATATCAAAATGTGGTA
>CAODLS010143355.1:0-15331 GCA_948243855.1 Flueggea neowawraea | reverse complement strand
TGGCGACGCGAACGACACGTCGTTTTCTCTTCAACGAACGACTGACCGTTTGTCGACGCGAACGACGCGTCGTTTTCTCATCAGAACGAACGACACGTCGTTTATCAACGTAAACGACATGTCGTTCGCGTCGACAGACGTTCGGTTGTTCGTTCTGAAGAGAAAACGACGTGTCGTTCGCGTCGCCAAACGACGTGTCGTTCGAGTGGCCAGACGACCTGTAGTTCGTTTCTGATTTTCTTTTCTCCCATTTTTCTTTCCTTTTTTCAATTCCAACCAATTTTCACTTAATTTAATTACCCAAAACACTTCAAAAATCATATTAACATCAAAGAAAAAATTAACACTCCAAAATATCATTAATTAATTTAATGATATTTAAAATTAAAATTAATCCTTCAAAAATAATTAATTCAAAAAAAAAATTCAATGGAAAATTTACCCAAAAATATTCAAGTTATTACAATATGCCATGAATAAGTTTATCCCACAAAACAAACAAACCTGATCCCTAGAAGTAGTAAGTCAAGAAAATGTCCTCCATAATAAATACCTGTCGAAGCTTTGTTCATCGGTGTTGTAGTTTCTGCCTCCGGTGTGGTAATTGGTAGATAATTTTTATCTACATTTTGGTTATGGTTTTACTTAACATGGCTATCAAAACGGTTTTGGGCCTATGGCATAAAAATGGATTTAAATGCCGGGGCATGAGATGTCAAAATCCCTCGAAATTAAGAGTTATATATGATATAATTGAAAAGAGTTTCTACCTAAATAGCTAAGATTAAGGACTACATCAGTTGAATTAACTTTGAGTGAAATATGGACCTTGTACCCACTAGACGTTTTAACTTTAGGAATGTTAAATTTAGTGGGAGTTTTTCAAAGACCTCTTATTACAACTTTGCATATTTTGTAGGTAGATACAATGGAAACAACCAATAACACATCAACCTTTACATTGCGATAGATCCTTGGGAAGGATAAAATCGGTTGGGACTAACTTCCTTGGTTGATCTCCAAACTTAAGAATTGCTCTTAAGCAAGAAAGGAAGAGGTATGTCCTAGATACAACAATTTTCATTGAACCCACTCAATGGCCGTCAACAAAAGGACACTTTGAGAAGCATAAAAATGACTCGACAGTTGTCATATGTATTATGCTTGCTACTATGGTTGCAAATTTGATTCAAAGCTGTGGAGGCAATTGACATAATGAGGAATCTCAAGGAAATGTTCCAAGACCAAGCCCATCAAGAAAGGTTCTTGAAAACCAAAGACCAATGACGTTATTGTGGTTCAAAAGGGAAAGGGCAAAGGCAAGGTTAAGCCAAAGGGTATTGGCAAGGGCAAAGAGAAATTCTAGTCCAAACATACGCCAAATATAACCAAACAAAAAGAGAGAGTTTGTTTCCATTGCCATGGGACTGAACATTGTAAGAGAAAATTGCAAACTTTACTTGGAAGAGATAAAGAAGAAGGGAAGTGAGACTTCTACTTCAGGTGTTACTGTTATAGAAATCGATATGTCTACTAAATCCTCGTGGGTATTTGATACTGGATGTGGAGCTCAAAGGGCTTGAGAAATAGTATAAGATTGATGAAAGGCAAAGTGGACCTATAAGTGGGAAATGGAGCAAGAGTTGTTGCATTAGTTGTAGGAACTTATAGTTCGAATTTACCTAGTGGACTTGTTTTACAATTATCGAATTGTTATTATGTTCCTACTATGGTAAGAACATCATTTCCGTTTCTTGTTTAGACAACAATGGATTTTATTTTATTATTAAGAATAATAATCTTTTCATCTATTATGGGAACATATTTTATGGTATTGCTACCCTATCATTTGGTCTATATGTTTTAAACTTGGAACAAAGTAAGCACATCTAGAACATCAATAAAAAGTTAAAATCAAATGATTTAAACCGAACCTGCTTCTGGCATTGTCGTTTGGGCCATGCAAGTGAGAAATGCATCTCAAAAATCTATAAAGATGATTTAATTAACACATTTGATTTTGAATTATTTGATACATGCGAATATTGCTTGTTAGGCAAAATGACAAATAGTCCTTTTACACACAAAAGTGAAAGAGCCAATGATCTATTACAACTAATACATACTGATGTATGCAAACCTTTTAGTACAAGTGCTAGAGGAGGTTATTTGTACTTCATTACCTTTACTAATGATTTTAGTATGTATGGATTTGTCTATCTTACGAGACACAAATTTGAATCCTTTGAAAAGTTCAAGGAATTCAAAAGTGAAGTACAAAACCAACTTGGCAAGAATATCAAAGCACTTCGATCTGATCATAGTGGAGAATATTTAATCCAAGAGTTTGATAATGATCTTAAAGAATGTGGGATTGTCTCGCAACTTACTCATTCCGGAACCCCCAATGGAATGGTGTGTCCGAAAAAATAAATCGAACCCTATTGGATATGGTTCTATCAATGATGAGTCAAAATGATCTTCCATTCTTGTTTTGGGTTATGCTTTAGAAACTGTTGCATTCATACTTAACCAAAGTCCATCTAAAGCGGTTGAAAATACACCATATGAGATATGGAATGGAAAGAAGCTCATAATGTATTTTCTTAAGATTTGGGGATGCGTAGTTTTTGTGAAATGACAAGTTTTAGAAAAGTTACCTCCAAAATCCGATAAATACATATTTGTGGGGTATCCAAAGGAAACAAGGAGATACTACTTCTATAACCATTATGAGAACAAAGTTTTTGTTAATCGAACCAGATATCTTTTTAGAAGAGTAATTTATTTTCAAAGAAAATAGTAGGAGTAATGTACTCCTAGAGTAAATAAGAGAACCACAAATAGCTATTGAAGATGGAACAGATATTCAAGACAACTCATACGGTGTTGTGGAGTCTGAATCTGTAACACAGGACCCAAGAAGGTCTGGTAGAATTCATCACGAGCCTGAGACATATGGATTCTCATAACTAACTATAAAGGAATTATTTTTGTAGATCATAACGATCCTACAACCTACCAATAGACAATTGTAGATTCAAATTCTACAAAATGGCTTGAAGCTATGGATTAAAAAATGCAATCTCTGTATGAAAACCAAGTTTGGAACTTGGTGGATCCACTTTGTGGAGCCAAGGTCATTGATTGTAAATGAATTTACATGATAAAAGTTGATGGAATCTTCAAAGCAAGACTTGTTGCACAAGGTTTCAAACAAACTTATGGTATTGACTATGACAAAACTGTCACGACCCATTTCCTGGACCGCGATCGGCGTACTAGACGAACTGTCTATGGAAGCCCGACCCATCTCACATAAGCCTCGAAGAACAGAAACTACCCAAAATCATATTATTAATTAGCTTATTTACCGTATTAAACAATTTAGCAGGGATACGTTTTTCAAAAATAATATTCTCGAATATATAATTACAATATAATTGTAATAACAAAATACTAAATAAATAGTTTAAGAAAACCCGTTAAACATTCGTTTAACAAATGCAAATCCATAACCCACTACCCAGTGTGGAGCAACTAACATAACCCAATTCGGCCCGAACAATAGGGCGCTTACTGAGCGCGGAAGAACCAAATGCCCGCTATAAACTACCTGAAAAGTGAAGTAGAACAAAGACAAGAAAAATATAAGGGTAAGCTTCCCTAGTGAGCGGATAACACAAAAGAGCGGATAACACAAAAGAGCGGCACAGCCTCCTCAAAAGGGTTTTGAAAATATTTTCAAAAACTACCACATGCATGTATATTTCCAATTAATATCGTATATATATACACCTGTATATATAAATAGATACTTTCTAAAATCCACTTTGAAATTCTTTCACATACATAGTAGACAACAAACAATTACCAAAATTGATTAGATGAAGAAATTAAATAACATATTTAATTTCTCAAATCCAAAATAGTAAAAATGTTTTCTTTCAAATACATTTCGAAATTCATGTTTACTTTCCAATTCATTTCAGAGAAAAAATACCTAAATATTTTCAGAGATAAAATTTATTTTCAGAGTTAAATACTAAAGTATTTTCAAAGTTAAATACCGAAGTATTTCAGAATAAATGCCAAAAGATTTTTCAGAGAATAATTTCAAAAACATCTTTCAAATTTTTGTTCAAAACATTTCCATACTGGGACCCAAAGCTCATATTCACCGAGTTACTCAAACTCGGTATTAGCCACTAAGGCGAAAATATAGCCACACAGGCACCATGGTATAATATAATATAGCCACAAAGACGAGTATCGTATATCCACTAAGGCACAAATATAGTCACTAAGGCAAATGATATAACTATGTTGTATCAACACTATATTATCACGTAGTTGGGTGTCCCAAAACAAAGTATTTCACAAAACATTTCAATATTTATTCAAAATATTCCAATGAATACCACATTGAACGAACATATCATTTTTCCAAACATGATAAAAAAAAACCCTTTCAAACAAAGTATTTATTACAAAAATATTTCATACTCATAAACAATAATTATTTAAAACAAAATATATTCGCTCCCAGAATATATTTTCAAAAACCCAAAACTTTCATTTCAGAGATCAAAATAAATATTAAAAAGTTAATATTTATTTTTTGGAAATAAAATAATTTCCAAAACTGGTTTCCACAACCCAAAGTTATCACGTAAGTCATATTTTTAGGATTCTTTATCCTTTATTAATTTCAATTTCATGTCAAGTTCAGCACAACAAAAATATACAAATTTTAGAGGACACAGCCTACGTGTCTAAAGTGCTACCACACTCACCTGGACACCGAGCAATAATCCCGAGCACGGTCCACTGGTGAATAAATGGTCTCCTCAGAAACCACGCAGAGCTGGAACAAGTAATACATTCACAAATTAGACATGGTACAATGATTGTACCGAAATACGTGCAAATGCATATACAACCCAAATAATCTAACAACCCCAAAAATTATTTCGGCCCAAAGTTTAACATAACTGTCTAATTATTACACCCCGGTGTAAAATTATAGATGAGTTCCCAAACTTTTCAAAATTACTATTTAATTCCCAAAACATCAAAAAATTATAACTTAGTCTCCAAACCTTTCAGAATTTCTAAATTAATTGTCTAAGTAATTTAGAATTAATATTTAATCCCTCAATTTTCTAAAATTACAATTTAACCCAAGTTCTTCAAAATTACAATTCTGCCACTATACACAATTCAGATTCAGTCCCTAAATGCCCAATATCAGTTTCAGTCCTCGAAATTCTCAGAATATGGCAAACTTTACTTTTAGTCCTTTCGTAAGAAAACAACACCAAATAGTCCCTAATCCTGAGCCAAGCATAACCCAATGTTTTCAACCATACCATTCAACTCAAAATCACCTAAAGAGTATAAATCTAACTTCGGTTCATCCAAAAACCGAGTCAAATGCTCCAAAATCAATTAAGACGGAATTGCCCTTTTCATAAAAAATCCTCCAATCTTCTATTTCTAACCTAGATTCATGTTCTTCCAACTCTCCCCATCAAAACCCCATAAAAATCCATCCGAAAACCATCCAAGAACCACTAAAAAAATTAGAATTCTCATGCGGTCTCTCTCATAAAAAAATGGAAGAAAAATCACCAAGGAAAAGAGGAGAGAGAGAGAGTGATTACCTCTGGAGATTCGTTCGGCCGACGAAGAAGAGAGAGAAAGAGAGTCAGATCGTGAGAGAGAGAGTCGGTTGAGAGAGAGAGAGCTTCGGTTTGAAAGAAGAAAAGAACAAATAAAAATAGAAGCAAATAAAATCTGGGCTGCTCATTTAACGCCAAAATGGCGTCGTTTTTGCTTGCTCAAAACGACGTCGTTTTGTTAACTGAAAATTTGGCTCCTGCGGACGCGAACGACCGATCGTCTGGCGACTCAAACGACATGTTGTTTCCTTTTCAGTGAACGACGCGTCATTTTTCCTTCAGTCGAACGACAGTGCATACAAGCCAGATGACACGCCGTTTGCTTCACATGCTGAACGACCTGTAGTTCAGCTCCCATTTTCTTTTCTTCCAATTTCTTTCTTTTTTCCAATTCCAACCCATTTTCACTCAATTTAACTTCACAATACACTTCAAAAAATCCTAGTAACACCAACAAAATTTTAACACTCCAAAATATCATTAATTAATTTAATGATACTTTAAATTAAAATTAATATGTCAAAAATAATTAATTCGAAAAAAAATTTGCAACTGAAATTTATCGGAAAATAGTCGAAAAAATCAAGTTATTACAAAAGTTGTTTCACCAGTCATCATGCTCAAATCCATTAGTGTTGTATGTTGACGACATCTTGATCATTGGAAATGACATTGCAACCTTGCAGAGTGTCAAGAGTTGGTCTGAAAAGTGTTTCGCAATGAAGAACTTAGGTAAAGCCTCGCGCATCCTACGAATACAAATCTATAGGGATAGATCTAAAAGACTGATTGGACTAAGTCAAAGTGTGTATATTAATAAGGTGCTAAAGAGGTTTAGCATGCTGAATTTGAAGAATATAATGATTCTCACAGTTATTGGAAAACCATTGAGCAATGTTGGTTGTCATACAATAAGACAAGCTAGAGATTGCATGAGTAGGATTCCATATGATTCTGCAATTGGATCCATCATGTATGCCATACACACCCTAATGTCGTATATTCTCTAAGCATGACTAGTAGATTCCAGTCTAATCCAGGTAAAAGTCACTGGACCGCAGTCAAGAATATCCATAAGTACTTGAGAATAACGAAGGATTTTTTCTTGGTCTATGGAGGACGAGAAGGTGAACTAGTCCTAAGTGGTTACACTGATGCTGGATTTTAGTCTGACCATGATGATTTCAGATTGCAATCTGGTTATGATTTTAGTTTGAATGGAGGTGTGGTCTTTTGGAAAAAGTTTCAAGCAAGGCACTGTGGCCGATTCTACTACAAAGCCTGAGTATATAGCTGTGTCAGACGTAGCAAAGAAAACTGATTGGCTCAAGAAGTTCATTACTGGCTTGGATGTTGTCCCAAGAATTTTAAACCCAATAGACTTCTATTATGACAACAATAGGACTGTTACTCAAGCCAAAGACCCCAGATCATAGAACTGAACACATACTCAGACGTTTTTCACCACATTCGAGAGATAGTCCAAAAAGTAGACGTCAAGATATGCAAAGTTGAGTTCATTGATAGTGTGACAGATCCTTTGAGAAAGGGTCTACTAGAACCAAAATCTGAAAGACATGTCAGGACTTTAGGTATTAGGTTCATTCTTGATTGGGACTAGTGCAAGTGGAAGATTGTTCAAATTGTGCCCTAGTCCAGTCATTGATGTACATTGTCATTCAATTACTTAATAAAGAGGCATTCCATTTTCTATGACATATTTTTTGTTGTATGAAGATAAAAATCCATTAACGGTTTATTCTTCCTTATGCCATCAAGTGCGTGACTTGATAGTAAAACCATAAGGATAAGAAGGGATATTATTCTAAATGTCCCTAATCGATCATTATCATCGGGATGATAATGAACTAAGATTAGTATGTTGCTAAGTGAATAATCATGTTTTACTGATTATGGATATGGGATATCAACTTGGAACATAAATACATGTTGGGGAACATCTATTGCACTGGCCCGCTATGAAAGCGCTTCATGGATTGTTGTCACAAAGTAGCTTTGATGCAGTGGTGATGTTTGAGTCCTCTGACTAAAACTCGTTATCGACTCTTACATGAGGAATCACATATTTTGACTTAGTCAAACATTATCCGTAACAGGGTAACAATAAAGGCTATGATTGTATGTGTCATGAATCATGTAGAGGAGTGATAGTGAGAGTGATGGATTTGTTCCCCTTATGAAGAGTAACATCACTTGATCACTTGATGAGTATGATTGATGGAATGTATGCATACTTGAATGAATTGATAAAGGGGCTTATAAATGTCATTTGTTATATCAATCTACTTGAATTCAAGAAACATGTTAAGTAATATAAGGTTGACATGTGACCATGCCTTGTGCCTAAATGAGATATTGTGAGACAAAAGGACTAAATGTCAAACTCTGAAAAGTTAACTTGGATCACTAACATCCATTCAATTTTGGTTTGCCATAATGTATTACTAGATACGATTTATAATCTTTAGGCCAAAAAGTTTGGGACAAGGACCATTGCCAATTTCGAGTGGCCTATTAGGTCACACACAAAAACGAACTGGATTGGTTCACAAATATTCTCTCTCATGGTAATTAAATTATTAAAATGATTAATTTTATTAATCGTTAATAATTTAGCTTTTTAAGATTTATATCCTAAATATAATATATGATATTATCCATTAATGTAGCGGGCTTTAAATATAAATTACTTCTTGTTAGGTTTAATAAGCTTTTTGGCATGTTTATGTGTGACATAAATTCAGCCCATGTTTATTATTAGGAGAGTAATTTATTTAATGATAATGCATCATGTAATTAAACGCCCACAAGTTGATTAATAAGTGAGTGATTCATTTAATGATAATGTATCATGTAATTAAAAGTCCAATAACATTAGAATACCTTTGGAAATTCGGAATATACACTCCTCCTATTTTTTAGGAGTCTTTATTCTTATATGACAAGGATAAGAAATTCAGCACACACCTATTTAGAGTTTTCCATATGCCTATAAATAGGAGAGGCTAGGCCAAATTTATAAAAGGGCGAAGGCAAAGCCGAATTTGTGAGTGCGACTTGCAAAGAGAGAAAATTATTTTGTGAGCTTTAGAATAGAGATTCTAAAAGAAGTGCTAGTACACTTCACCGATCCAAGGCAACATGAGTTCAAAAGGTGGTTCGAGTTTTGGGTACAAAAGAGCTACACCAATGTCTCACAAGATCAAACGTTCAAGCTTTGGATCTAAGGTAAATCTAATAACTCTAATAGTATATGCTAAGGTGCATAGGTCATCGGGGGAATTCTAGGCATAAATTTTTGTTATTTCCACTGCACTAATTGATTATGATTGTCATAAACTAGATACGAATTCCAACAAAGATTTCAACCCTAAACATCCATAATTTAACAACATTTAGTTCCTATTAACCCAGATTCGACTAGATCTGAAATCCTAACTCAAAATTTCATCTTACTCAAAATGAGATCCCAAGAGATTAAATGATGAAATTGAAGAAAAGGATGTGTTAAAGGAGTAATATTACCTCAGAAAATGGAAAGGATTCAATGAAAGACTAGAAGAAGTGAAGAGAGATGGATTGAGAGAGTTTGGCATTTTTTTGGTGTGGAAATGACGAACAAAAGGTCGGGGAATGGGTATTTATAGACCCGCAGACCGACACGTAATGTTTTACCCACTTTCAGCAGAAACATAACCATCTAAGTGCATTGCATGGCATCTACACACATAGAGGCAGTCCTACCTACATAGGTTAGCTTGCAATGTGCACAGACGTGCATTCCAGAAACCCAGAAAATTTAGATCTAAGACCAACGTGCATTCCACCATCATCTAAGCACGTAAAAGAAGTCCAACGTTCACATATCCCTACACAGCATGGGTAGACGACTTTCAACCACCCTCAGCCCAAACCTAGGTCAACTTTTGTGCACCCAAACCCCTGTACAACACACGTAGACGACCTAAAATCCCCACAGATTATTCCCAGATGAAGAACAACACGCACAGAACCACTCCAATGCACACAAAAGGCTTTAGGCACGTTCATGGTCCATCCCAACGATGATCAACGCTCACAGAAACCCTTCAACGTGCATTGCGGAGCTCCAACTCACCTTAACACGCGCAAAACCAGATCCCCAAACTTAAAATTTTAATTCTCATCATTCCCAGGACCTAATAACTGCTCAAACTTGCAATTCATCATCTTGAAATGAATGTGAACATTTCCAATGCGTTAACATCATCTCATACATTCGAGATCAAATTGGAAACGAACTGATGTCATTTGAAATCAACTATTGTTCCACCAGAGACCTTGTCAGAATTGGTCGGAATGCTACAGAGAAATTTCATCAGAATGGGCGGGGTATTACAAAGCTTGTCAAGAAAGGTTCTTGACAATAAATGCATTCAATAAGTGTAAGATGACTCGTGGGACTTTGGTAAGTGCATATGTTCTCAAGATGAAGAGTCATCTTGACTAACTTGAGAGACTTGGTACTCATTGGCAAAGGAGTTGGCCACATATACGATATTAGGGTCACTCCCAAGTAGTTATGACCAGTTTTTCATGAACTACAATATGCACAACATGGATAAGTCCATCACAGAGCTACTTGGTATGTTGAAGAATGCTGAGAAAAGCATTCCCAATACCAAATATGTGATTGTGGTACAAAAGGGAAAAGGCAAGGCTAAACCAAAGAGTGTTGGCAAGGGCAAAGGGAAACCCAAACCCAAGCCAAAGATAACCAAACCAAAAGAGGGAGTTTGTTTCCATTGCCATGAGACTGGACATTGGAAGAGAAATTGCAAACTCTACTTCGAAGAGCTAAAGAAGAAGAGAAGTGAGACTTCTACTTCAAGTATTTTTGTTATAGAAATCAATATGTCCACTAACTTCTTATGGGTATTTGATACTAGTTGTGGAGATCATATTTGCACACAGTAGATCATTGATGAAAGAAGAAGTACACCTACGAGTGGGCAATGGAGAAAGAGTTGTTGCATTAGTTATAGGAACTTATTATTTGACTTTGCCTAGTGGACTTGTTTTACAATTGTCGAATTATTGTTATGTTCTTACTATGAGTAAGAACATTATTTCTTTTTCTTGTTTAGACAATGATAGATTTCATTTTATTATTAAGAATAATAATTTTTCCATCTATCACAGGGACATTTTTTATGATATTTATACCCTATCATTTGGTCTCTATGTTTTAACTTGGAACAAAGTAAGCACATATCTAACATTAATACAAGGTTAAAATCAAATGATTTGAACCAAACCTATTTTTGGCATTGTCGTTTGGGTCATGCAAGTTAGAAACACATCTCAAAACTCCATAAAGACGAATTACTTGACACATTTGATTTTAAATCATTTGATAGATACGAATCTTGCTTGTTAGGCAAAATGACGAAGAGTCCTTTTATACACAAAGGTGAAAGGGCCAATGATCTATTAGGCCTAATACATACTAATGTATGCATACCTTTTAGTTTAAGTGCTAGAGGTGGTTACTTATACTTCATTACTTTCACTGATGATTTTAGTAGGTATGAATTTGTCTATCTTATGATACACAAATCTGAATCCTTTGAAAATTTCAAGAAATTCAAAAATGAAGTATGAAACGAACTTGGCAAGAATATCAAAGTACTTCGATCTGATCGTGGTGGAGAATATTTAAGCCAAGAGTTTGATAGTCATCTTAAAGAGTATGGGATTGTCTCACAACTTACTCCTCCTAGAACACCCCAATGGAATGGTGTTTTTCAAAGGAGAAATCGAACTCTATTGGATATGGTTCGATCGATGATGAGTCAAACGAATCTTCCAATCTCGTTTTGGGGTTATGCCTTAGAAACTACTGCATTCATACTTAACTGAATTCTATCTAAAGAAGTTGAAAAGACACCATATGAGGTGTGGAATGGGAAAAGAGTGTTATGTGCAAAGCTTTTGTGAAATGAAAAGTTTCAGAAAATTTAACACCTAAATTCGATAAATGCATATTTGTGGGGTATCCAAAGGAAACAAGGGGATACTACTTCTATAATGTTTTCAAGAACAAAGTGTTTGTTGCTCAAAGCGGTGTCTTTTTAGAAGAGTAATTTATTTCCAAAGGAATCAGCGGGAGTAAAGTACTCCTAGAGGAAATAAGAGAACCACAAATAGCCACTAAAGATGGGACAAATATTCAAGATGACTCATAAGATGTTATGGAGTCTAAATCTGTAACATAAGACCTAAGAAGGTCTGACAGGATTCGTCACGAGCCTGAGAGATATGGATTTCTCATAACTAACAATGTTCTTGTAGACCATAACGAGCCTACTACTTACCAAAAGGCAATTGTAGATTCAAATTTTGTAAAATGGCTTGAATCCATGTATTCAAAAATGGAATCTGTGTATGAAAACCAAGTTTGAAATTTGTTGGATCCATCGGGTGGAGCCAATGTCATTGATTACAAATGGATTTATAAGATAAAGGCCGATGGGATCTTCAAAGCGAGTCTTGTTGCAAAAGGTTTCAAACAAACTCATGGTATTGACTATGACAAAACCTTTTCACCAGTTGTCATGCTTAAATCCATCAGGATTCTTCGCCAAAACAACATATTACGACTATGAGATATGACAAATAGATGTCGAAACAGGTTTCTTAAACCAAAATCTCCTTGAGGATGTATACATGGTACAACCTGAGGGTTTTGTCAATCCTAAGAATTCTAGTATGGAATGGAAGCTTCAAAGATCCATTTATGGATTGAAGAAAGCATCCTGAAGTTGAAATCTTCATTTTGATGAAGCAGTCAAACAGTTTGGATTCATCAAGAATGAAGATGAGCCTTGTGTATACAAGAAGGCTAGTGGGAGTGCTATAGTGTTCTTAGTGTTGTATGTTGACGACATTTTGATCATTGAAAACAACATTCCAACCTTTCAGAGTGTCAAGACTTGGTTCGGAAAGTATTTCTCAATGAAAGACTTCAGACAAGCCTCGCATATCCTAGGGATACAAATCTATAGAGATAGATCTAAGAGGCTAATTGGACTAAATCAAAGTGTGTATATTGATAAGGTGCTAAAAAGGTTTAGCATGCTGAATTCCAATAAATGAGTGGTTCGCATGGTTCTTGGAAAACTATTGACTAAGGCTGGTTGTCCTATAACTAGGCAAGCCATATATTACATAAGTAGGATTCCATATTCTTCTACAATTGGATCTATCATGTATGCCATGCTTTGTACACGCCCTGATGTCGCATATGCTCTAAGCATGACTAGTCTAGTTCGATCTAGGTGAAAGTTATTGGACCACAGTCAAGAATATCCTTAAGTACTTGAGAAGAACTAAGGATGTTTTCTTGGTCTACGGAGGACAAGAAGGCAAACTAGTCCTAAATGGTTACCCTGCTGTTGGCTTTCCATCTGGTCGCGATGATTTTAGATTGTAATCTGGTTATGTGTTTTGTTTGAATGAATGTGTACTAAGTTGGAGAAGCTCTAAGCAAGACACTGTGACCGATTCTACTACAAAGTCTGAGTACATAGCTACGTCAGACGCAACAAAAGAAGTTGTTTGGCTCAGGAAGTTCATTGCTGGTTTGGATGTCATCCCAAGTATCGCAAATCTAGTAGACTTATTTTGTGATAACAATGGGGCCATTTCTCAAGCCAAGCAGCCCATATCACATCAAAGAACCAAACACATACTTAAACATTTTCACCTCATTTGAGAGATGGTCGAAAGGGGAGATGTTAAGATATGCAAAGTTGACACCAATGACAATGTGATAGATCCTTTGACGAAGGCTATACCATAACTGAAACATGAAAGGCACGCCAGGTTTTTAGGTATTAGGTTATTCCTGATTGGGACTAGTGCAAGTGGGAGACTATTAGTTTTGTGCCCTAGTCCAATCATGTATACATTGTCATTTGGTTTATTTAATTAAGAGGCATTTCATTTATATGAAATATTATATGTTTTATGAAGATAAAACTCCATGAATAGTTTATTGTTTCTTATGTCATCAAGTGTGTGACTTGATAGTAAAACCATAAGGGTAAAACAAATACTATTCCAAATATCCCTAATCGATTATTATCATGGGACTGATAATAAATTAAGATTAGTATGTTGCTAAGTGTATAATTACGTTTTACTCATTATGGGTATGAGATATCACTTAGAACATAGATACATGTTGGGGAACATGTATTGGAGTGTCCCGCTATGAAAGCACTTCATGGATAGATGTCACAAGTGGCTTTCATACAGTTGTGATATTTGAGTCCTCTAAATGAAACTCACCATCGACTCCTATATGAGGAATCGTATGTTTTGACTTAGTCAAGCGTTATTCGTAATAGGGTAACAATAAAGGCTATGATCGGATATGTGATGAATCTTGTAGATGAGTGATGATGAGAGTGATGAATTTGTTCCTCTTATGAAGAGTGATATCTCTTGGCCACTTGATGAGTAGGATTGATGGAATGTATACATACTTGAATGAATTGATAAAGGGGTTTATCAATGTCATTTGTTATATCAATCTACTTGAGATCAAGAAATATGTTAAGCAATAATAAGATTGACATGTGACCATGCTTTATGCTTAAATGAGATATTGTGAGACAAAATGACTAAATATCAGACTATGAAAGGTTAGCTCGGATCACCGACTCCACTTGATTTTGGATTGCCATAACGTATTACTAGATACCGCTTATGGACTTTGGGCCCAAAGATTGAGACGAGGCTCATTGTCAATTTTGATTGGGCCTATTGGGTCACACACTAGAACAAATTGGATTGGTTCACTAATAATCTCTCTTGTGGTGATTGAATTATTAAGATAATTAATTTGATTAATCAATAATAATTCAGGATTTATAATTTATGTCTTGAATGAGATTAAATACATAATCCATTAATGTAACGGGCTTTTAATATTAATCACTAATTATTAGGTTTATGGGTATTTAATTATGTGTGACATTATTCGGCCCATATGAGTGATTTATTTAATGATAATGTATCATATGATTAAAAGCCCAATAACATTAATAAAACCTATGATGAATTTTGGCACAACTCAACCTAATTAGAAGGATGAAAAATTCGGCACACTCATCCTAATTATAGGGGGAGAAATTCGGCACACACCTCTCCTATTTTTTATGAGTCTCTTTCCTTGTGTGACAATGATGAAATTTGGCACACACTTGCTAGATTAGGAGTCTATGACTAATTATGATTTTTATTCTTGTTTGACAAGGAAAATAAAACCCTAATATGCATGTGAAAATTTTAATTAGGAAGTGTTTATTCTTGTGGGACAACAAAAGGAAAACCCTAGTGAGACTAGACAGGACATTCGGCACACATCTTCTAGAATAGGAAGAGGCCGAATTGTGGAGGCAAGGAATGGAATTTTGGAAATCCCTAGTGCACCTATTTAGGTTCTCTCATGTGCCTATAATAGGTAGCACTACTTGTTATTCCTTGATGGCTTGGCCGAATTAGTGAGTGCCATAAACAAAAGGGAGAAAAATTTGTGAGCTTTTAGAATATATATTCTAAAAGGGTGCTAGCATACT
>CAODLS010143324.1:0-12222 GCA_948243855.1 Flueggea neowawraea | reverse complement strand
ATGCATGTTTGTTTGCTTGTCTTGGTCTTGTGAATTGAATTCAAAGAAAATGTGAGAAGATAATCATCTCATATTTGACCATTATATTCTGTAACACATCATCTTTGTGGATTTCAATAGGACTTATTTTAGACGACAAGTCGTACCTATTGAAATTTGATATTGAATTGGAATATGATTTCACAAATTTGGTAGCTGCATAATTTATGCTATTTCACGTGTATTATTTTCCACTGTCATGCTTTTTTTTTGGTGTTATTTTAGTCCATTCCTAGCAGTTGGTGTTTAAGTCCATATATAGGTGTAGCATTTCCATAATTTTTATGTTGTAGACAAAGTTGTGACATACTTTTGGTCGGTTTAAAATTTGGGCAGTATAGGAATTGAAGCAGCAGTTCGTATCCAATCGGCACGTGACAAGTTGCACGTCGTCCATGACGATAATGAATCAGAAGACGAATCAATTAGTGATAGAGTATCCACAGAAGATGACAAAGAAACTGTTTTAGAGAATGAAGAGGAACATGATGACGTGGGTGTTAGTGTAAGCCCTAATCCCAATACATTGTATCTAGATTATATTTTATATATAAATATTATGAGACATTGTTTTATCTCATTATTATTCTTGTGCATGTTTAATTTGATAAAACATCCATGAATATTGATTCTATTTAAGTTATCAAATATGTAATTTAGATAGTAAAACCTTGAAGCACAAAAGAATATTATTTTAAATGTCCTTAGGCGATTATTGTCATGGGAGTGACAATAAACCAAGACTAGTATAAACGTACTATGTGAGATGATCATATTTTACTAATAATAGGATATTTGATATCAATCAGAGAACATAGGACATGTTAGAGAATAATGTTTTAGATCGATCAACTTGTGAGAATACTACATGGTTGAAAGGTCAAGTATTTCTCATACAACTCTTATACTTGAATCCATTGACCTGAAATTACTATGGATTCTTGGGTGATTTCTCGTATACTTTGACATACATCTAACGTTATTTGTAATGAGTAACAAATATAGGTATGATCAGGTATGTCATGAGTCATGCTAAAGAATATGAGTGAAGTGAAGGGATTGTCACTTTCAAAAAGAGAGAAGATATCACCGGCCATTTGATTAGTGAAACTGAGTAGTTTGTGGCCACACCCAAGCAAAGTGATAAGTGTTATCATTTTTTTGACTTAGTCAGCATCATTAATAGATCAAGAAAATGTTTTAGCATAAATAAAGGTGATCAGTTTCATGCCTTATGCTAATTCTGATATCGAGAGGCAAATGATTGTATAAGCTTGTAATTAGGTTATGTTGATTCGTAATTGACATTCATTTCAATTTGAGTAATCATAATGTCTTGCTAGAGACCAATTATAATTTATGGGTTTTAAATTAACTTTAGGTCCATTGCCAATATTAAATGAACCTATAGGATCGCACACAATAAAGATCTGGGTTAGAGCTAAGAATGTTTTTCTTGCTGGGCCATTAAATTATGTTAATGATTAAAACATAATTAATGGGCCCAAGATGAAATTCGGCACACCCATTAGGCCAAAAAGAATGATTAATTTGGCCTAATGAAATATTAGTTAAAAGGTTTAATTAATTAATTGAAAGGAGAAAGATGAGTCCTTGTTCAAGTAGGACTTGACTAGGGTTTTGAGAGGTGTTGGCCAAATCCCTAAAAGATAGGGAGATATTCGGCATCTAGGGTTTGGAAAGGTGTTGGCTGAATCCCTAAAAGATATGGAGAAATTCGGTAGCCCCTCCCTAGGGTTTTAAACACACCACTCTCTCTCTTTAGGAAGTGGATGCCAAAACTCTAAAATATAAAAGAGAGAATTTGATTCTCACTTAGTGTGGGAAAATAGGGGGTTCGACAATCACAAAAAGAGAGGAAAAGAAAAACGTTTTCTTTGGTTCTTCCAAAATCGAATTTCGCTAGACAAGAAAGAGAGTCTTTTAGTGCTAGCACACATAGCCATAACCATCAATCTTGTGTGCGTGTGTGTGAGTAGAGGAGAGTCGTCCTTTGGCAGTCCCTAGATTAATTCGGCTCAACATAAACAAAGGGGAAACAAATTCGGCAATTCCAACTTTTGGAGAAAAGCAATTCGGCTAGGTTGAAAAGGTACATATATATTCGGTCTCATTTAATTAATTATGATTATATACAGTGTTTTTGGGATGTTTCTTGTGTGATATTATTGTTTTTTGCTACGCACATTAGATGTTTATTCGCATAAGAAACACAACAGTGGTATTAGAGCCAGGTTTTTATGTTTAATCTAGTTGATTAATGGTCCGGCCTTGATTATAATGTGATTATATGTTTCGGCTTTGCTTGTAATCTCACTTTGTTTGTTTTAAATTGTTTAAAAACGAATATAATTGTTTAGGTTGAGAACCGAATAACTTGTTGGATTTTAAGGCTAGGCCGAATTGCTATTGCATGTTTAGACTCACAAATTGTTCAGGGTTTTAACATGTAAGCCGAATTCATAAATGGTTTAGTTTGTTCAAGGCCGAATTGTTATTGCCTAACTTGTTTAGGGTTTTAATTAGCATAACTGAATGTAATTTGGTACTGTTCATAATTGATTTAGGTTTTATGGTTTAAAACCAAATATTTCTGATTTAGCTTGAACATTGCCGAATTCATGTGTCAATTAAAAGATGAGTTTTAATTATATGCTATGTCAAATCTATTTTTGGTTGTTTATGAAATTGTCGAATTGTCTTGCACATTTTTGTTCATGACTAAAGTGTTTTAATTCATGCCGAATATGTTTTATATTATTTTATATGTTTATGTTTTAATTGGTTAAATCATAACATGTAAATTTGATTAAGAGAAATTGACTAGAAAAATCAATGACACTAATTGATCTAGTAGTGTATTTGGGGTTTTCAAATAACGACTCATTCGATGAGTTGGTCAAAGAGTTTGACCTAATGGATTCACACTCAAGCCCTTCATAAGGTTAGTTTTTTAAGTTCAAATACAAGATTTTTTGAAATGGCTATGGACATGATTATCGGATTTGCCATGTGTTATTGCTTGCATATTGAGATTGGATCTTGTTTTGGTGCTTGAATTTTTCGTGAATGATTATGCATGGTGCATGTTATGGGCCTAGTTTTCATTATTGGTTGTAAATTAAATATGGCTTGTTTGTCATTTATTTTATGTAAAATTTATTTTTCATAGAATATATTTAATTTTCCAAATAATGAAGACATTGTAATCAAGACAAGAGACGGAGCCCAAAAGGAGGAGAACCAACCTAACACGAAGGAAGACATTAGATGTAGCTTTTTAGAGTTAGGTTTTTGGCCCATGATATGTCATGTTTAAATTTATGCATTTTATTTATATGCTTTGCATGTATGAATGTATGGAAATCCGTTTATGCCATGTAAACCGTTACAAACTAAATCCCTACAATAGTAAGTCGTAAAATGCCTTCCTAGTTCGAAACTTTCCAAGGCATCGATCGTCGAAGCTTGGGCTATGCAAAAGCTAGACACGTTAGATTATCTTTGTGAGGGAGGGTTAGGATAATTGTTATGCCTAACACTCGAATGTAGGTTTGGCTTCTGGGCAGGGGACTGTCCTGACCGTAGGCATTAAAATGGGATAGTGCCTAATATAAGATGTTAATCTCATTCGATCCAAGAATTATATAAGATATAATTGGAAAGAGTTCCTACCTAAATAACTAAGTCTTAGGTGTACAGGCTCAGTTTGACTAAGGCAAAGTGAAATATGGATTTTGGCCCACAATCACTAACACAAATTATTTAAAGGGATATTACATTTGTAAATTCTACCCCAATCTCTCAGAAATTGCGATTTATGGAATGTCACGATTTGGTCCCTTAGAACCACGGTTTACTCGAGTTAGTCAGAGGCTAACTCGAGTTGAACATGTTCAATTTACTCGAGTTAGTCATGAAATAACTCGAGCAAATCCTGGGTTGTTTAATTCAAGCTAGTCATGAAATAATTCGAGTAAATCCTGGGTTGTTTTACTCAAGCTAGTCATGAAATAACTCGAGTAAATTCTGGATTAACTTACTCGAGTTGGCCAAAAATGCTTACTCGAGTAAGTCACTTACTCAGACTACCCAATACGATCAATCACTCAAAGCAACCGATAAAAATCATTACAAAGTGCATACATTGACTCTAATCAACTTCCTACACAAGAATCTACACTCAAACCCAGCCAAACAACTCGGAATCACCCGAAATCGCCCAAAACCGAAGTGATTCATACCCATTTTATTCCAAAACCCTAATATGCACAATCTTGCAGAAATCATGAGGAAAGAAAGGGTTAGAAACTCAATCTTACCTCAAGAGACCCAAAGGAAGTGCTGAGGAACAACTTGAAAGAGTTTGAGAGCTGTTGGACAGAGAGAACTGGAGTAAATGACCAAATTCGGGTAGGTTGGGCTTCTTAAAGACAAAAAAACCGAAACACATTGTTCCACCTCTGCACAGATAACTCGAGTTATACAAGGGTTAACTCGAGTTATATGGACCTCGACTTACTCGAGTTATAGTTCCAGAGAACTCGAGTTGTATATGGGTTACATAACTCGAGTTATCTCTCCCACTAACTCGAGTTATCCACTCTCAAAACTCGCTACTCTCAAGATTCAACAACCACAACCCACACATGCTCATCTTAATAGAGCATAAACGACCATCACTATAGGAATATAGTTAAAACGAGCGGAATATTACAATAGCACAACAAAAAACTATAGTTTGGTGATGGTGATTTACGCATGTTGTAATAACTAACGGCCTTTCATATTGATTCCTTTTGAAGGTGGAATCAAATGATATCACCTCTCCAAAACACGAGTAATCAAATTGACAAATAGAGTCAGTCCAAAACAAGTTGCCCAACTGATTGTCCTCACTCATAGATTTGTTGAAATAAAAACCCTAGTCTGCATTCAACTTAGAGTGGAAGAAATCGTCAATGCCCCTCACATCTCCATCAATACAATCCAAACCACTCACTCCATTCATGTAATTGTAAACATATTTTCTAGTGATGCCCATTTTGTCATAGCTCCCACTTTGTTTACAGAGGAGATCAATTATTTGCCTCGTGCCTAAACCAGATTCTAGCAATGATCTAATCTCCAGCTTCACAGCTTCATCCATCCTCCTGTACGATGTCAACAAATGGACATGTTTACTTGGGACTAACTCATGTGTATGTTCCATGACAAACTTAGTCACCACCCATATATCCTTTGACTTGTCATACCTGAGACGCATTTGTGCCTGACAATTCTCCCTAAATTCAAGTTTCGGGTTCCTTGTACGAGAAGTTAAGTTTCTCCATTTGTCATCTCTGCTACCCTACTTTTGCCACACCATCACTCGCACACATGGCAAACCAAGCACATTTTTTTTGGAACGACCTCTTTCTAACCGCAAACCCGATTACCTTAGCATAACAAACATAAAATGACTCACCCTCTTCAAGTGTTTTGAATTCCATGGCCATGACGTCTGACTGTGTTAATTTTGAATATTCTTCCATTCCTCCCTCATCATGGTCCACACACTTTATTTCCTCATCAACGATTGATTGTGCAAATGTTTTGCTTTGGACTTCATCAGCACAATCATCATCATCAACAACTACCCAACTTGGAAAATCAAACCCATCCCTTTCTTCGTCCCCTCTGAGAGACTCATTATCCTCCTCATATTCGACGTATTCTACCACCCCCTTTCCTTTGCACACATTTCGATCCATCTCCATGCGCAATTGCTAAATTCATACATACATAATTTCAATTTAAATAATCAACCAAAAACCAATAAATTTAAAAGTAAAAATACAACACAACAATTTTGTACTAAGTTGCAAAAACATTCAAATAAATAATAAATGGAAGTAATATTAAAAACAAATGTGTAGGAGAAACGCGCAGCTAATAAACACGTCATTTTCCACTAAGTTCAAAAATGCTCATTATTCACATTTTATAAATGTATCACTTTTCATATATAATATGCCATTCATTTCTAATAATATGTTACTTTTTTGAATAAAAATAATATATTTTGTAAATTACATAAATGTACCACAAAAGCACTACAAATTATAAATAAGTGACATATTTTTTTATTATTTGTCATTTTACAAATATATCACTTTTCATATATAATATGTCATTCTTTTCTAATAATAAATTACTTTTTTGAATACAAATAACATATTTTATAAATTATACAATAGTACTACAAAAGCACAAAAAATTATAAATAAGTGATATATTTTTTCATTATTTGTCATTTTATAAATATATTACTTTTCATATCTAATATGTCATTCGCTTCTAATAATATGTTACTTTTATGAAAACAAATAACATATTTTATAAATTATATAAACGTACTACAAAAGCATAAAAAATTGTAAATAAGTGATATGTTTTTTTTCATTATTTGTCATTTTATACATATATCACTTTTCATACATAATATATTATTTGTTTCTCAATATATGTTACTTTTTTTAATAAAACTAACATATTTGATAAATTATACAAAAGTACTATAAAAGTACAAAAAAATGTAAATAAGTGACATGTTTTTTTCATTATTTGTCATTTTATACATATATCACTTTTCATACATAATATATCATTCGTTTCTCAATATATGTTACTTTTTTTAATAAAAATAACATATTTGATAAATTATACAAAAGTACTAGAAAAGAACAAAAAAATTGGTTTTTCATTATTTGTCATTTTATAATTATGTTAGTTTTTGTATATAATATGTCATTCTTTCTTAACATTATATTTTTTATTGAAGAACATAAAGTAACCAGAAAATAACCAAAATTTTGAAAAAAAATACAAATCAAACTTTTTTTCTGTCACTTTATGAATATATCACTATTCCTCTAGAACATATCATTTTTTTCCTAATTTTATGTTATGTTAATCAATTAAGCTAAAACATTTGATATTACATAAACGCACAATAAAAACATGAAATATTGCAATTAAGTGGCATTATTTAAATTTATTAGTCATTTCATATACATATTATTTTTACTGCAGTATTTGTCATTATTTGTCAAAATTATGTCAGTATTTATCTAAATGTTAACATAATTATAAATGACATAAAGTAGTCAAAAAATAACAAAAAAATTGAAAGAAGTTACGGAGTTCAATTTGTTTGGTCATTTTAAAATATGTCACTATTCGCATAAAAAATGTCAGACTATTTTAGGAATATACTACGAGAATGAAGAAACTCAGTTACCATAGTGAGAACTCAGTTACCAGAGTAGTGGTAACACGCAGCCATCAGGGTAGATGGTAACATGCAATTACCAGGGTAGGTGGTAACTCGTGTGTAGCGTAATAAACATGACTATTCTTTGGTGGCGGAGTCCATGTATGAGACATTTTAGTGGCGGTGGTCCACAATATTATTCTGTCTGGTGGTGGAGTCCAATTATGATCTAGATTTTGATACTAGTCCCATATCAGACCGTTTTGGTATGAGATATGTTGGTTGGATCCCAACTTCAGTGAGTTTGTGTTATTGCTCATTTTCATGTGGTGTATTGTTCTGTGAGCCTGACAAGGCATATCTAGCTGGAGCACGAGGATTACAATGCTCGCGGATGTGTCGAGATTAGTATCTTCTTAGTTACAGCATTCAAACCCTTAGGGTGGACAGAGAGTATTATTTAGAGCCCCTAAGGTTGTCAGCTATTAGCCCTTTTGAGTCGGTACTTTTTGGACTCTTAAGGTTGCTAAATTATTCTGATCTAGCTAGCACAGTTCTAATATAGTACGGGCATATGATCAGTGATCATCAACTCTGCGTATCATTTGACATGATATTTGAAATGCATGATTTTTGACTCTGAAAATGATTCATGAATCTTGACTTTGAAAAGATTAAGTAATTCTCTCTAAAAAAATTTTGGTATTTCTTACTGGAAATGATTTGGGAATTTCCCTGAAATTATTTTAACATTTATTTTCTGTAAATATTTTGAGGAAATATTTTGAAAGAAAATATTCAACTATTTTATATTTTGAAACTAAGCATTTGTTGAGTCAAGTGTTTGCAAATTTGTCTAACTGTTGTCTTCCTTGATTGCAAATGATTTCGAAACTGATTTTGAAGCTATGATACTATATCTACTGTGTATATGTATATACCCCTATACTTGCATGTGAAGTAATTTAAACGTTTTCAAACTGTCTTTGTGAGGCACGTATGAGGCAATATGGAGTGTTGTTTCCTCACTAGGAATTTTTACCCCTTTCTTTTCTGTCTATTCTCTTTACTCCTATTTTTTAGGCAATTTTGGTTGATTGCGGACTGTTGGCATTCAACATTTGGGGAGGGCTCAATATGTATTTTGTTAGTTGCTCTATATCGAGTAATGAGTTATGGCTTTGTATCTGTTATAAAATGTTTAATGGTTTTACTTAAATTACTTATTAGTATTTTAATATTATAAACGTGTTTTAATTATATTCGGGAAGATTATTTTCGGAAAATATATCTTTGTTAAACTTTTTAAATTTGACTAATAAGGCGGTTATTAATAATTAGGTAGATGTTTATGTTCTCCGATCCTTGTGCGGGATGGGTCGGGCTTCCATAGACGGTTCGCCTCGTACACCGGTCATGGTCCGAAAACAGGTCGTGAGAAAGGTGGCATCAGAGCGTTAGGTTTCATATTGTCTGAGTCGGTTGTGGAGCTTTGGTATGCTTGATCAAGTCAATCTAATTTTCCTCTGTATAACTCTCTGAGTATTTGGTTCTGTATACCATTCCGAGTATTTCGTTGGTACTGTGGAAATCATCAGCATTTTGACATTTGCATATCAGTTCCGCCTATCTGTTATTTGTAGAGATACTTCAATGCCAGCATTCTGATATCCATACATGTGCATTGTTTGTCTGTTGTGGTCATAGATATGGTCCAGCATTGTACGTCGCCATCATTGTATAATAAGTCAACATCCTTGAACTCTTATATATTTCATTCAGTTCTGGTGTCATATTATCTTTTTGTTGCATGAGTCTTTGTTAGGTACTCTGGGTCAGTAGTCCATTTGTTTGAGGAGATTTGTTGGATATTTTGCATCTTTAAGTGGTGAGATCTCAGTTGATTTAAAGGTGCTAGAATTTGTTAGTGTATTGTTGAGAGTAGATGGTATAATTATTTGTAGCAAGAACAATGATTCATTACACTTAGCGTGAGGTCAAGATACCATTAGTTGGGCATTGATTGCTATTGTTTGCAATGATGACATCTGGATATTTTGGAGAATTTGACAAATAGGAGATAAGCAATTCATCTGTTAGTAAATGGTAAAAATCAATGATTGGTTTGAAGTTTGCTATCTAGGATATTAAAGAGTATAAAATGTTTGAGAAATTAGAGAGTAAATCTACTAATGATTGATGAAAAATTTTGAGTGAGGTTTGTATAATTTATCGAAGTTAAATTTGTTAAAAATTTGAGGTTTGATATTAAGAAATAAGAAGGTGCAACAAGACTGTTAAACGCTTAGGAACTTAATGATATTATTAAGTATAATATGTTTGAGGAATTAGTGGACTAATTTGGTGATTAATGATGATAGGTTTACGAGGTAGATTTTCATGGTGTGTTGGGATTAAAGTTTTCTAAAAATCATGATTGAAATTTTATGAATATGGGTTGATGTTAATTAAAGTGAGACAGTGGTTGGAATATTACATATTTTGGAATGCTACAAGTAGGAGTTATGGGTTCTATTACAAATTTATTTGTTGATATGAAAGCAAATTTAATAATTATTGTTTGGGAAGTCGATCAGTTCAAAAAAGGAATAATATTGAGACCGATATTTTGACCCTATTGACTTTGAGGATATTTAGTATAAAGTGGATGGAGATTGATATTGATACCTGATAATGGAGGTTAACACTGGATGTATTAGTAAAATAGCCTAAGGATAAAAGTGGTATGTAGTCCTTAATTTGGGGAAAATTCATTTGACGGATTTCAATTTCAGAGATTAGTATCGATAATGAGGTGATGAGATTTTTGGAAACGATTGTATGTATGATCATTTCAGTGATCGGTAAATTGTTTGAGGTTAAATGTTTATGATAAGAGATTTGTGATAAATTGTGTACATATGAAGACAATAAGGAATTTACGAATAAGACTTGAGGAGTTAAACTGGATTTGGAATATAATTGGCTTACGTGGTTGAACGATTATAATTTAGGATATGATCTGAGATCGATTATGAGTATATGGATTAACTTACGAGTTTGACTTGATTTGGGATATGATAATCGGATATGGGTCATGTACGCTTTGGAGTACTTATGTTATGACTTGCTATTATTGCTAGTGGCAATGGTGGAAATTCAAGCCCCGTTCCTGTGTGGACATATGGAATAATTAATGGATTTGATTTGACTTGATTTGACCAGGGGAATTGTGCATTAGCGGATCACTTCTGGAGTGCTTAGACTACCTTTGCTAGTGATGCTTCAAATTGTTCCACATTTTCTTGACCTCTGGGAATGCAGATCGAGCCAGGTCCATTCTTGTGTATGTAAATGAGATGTCTTTGCCAAGACTTATCTTTTGCAGTCCGGCTAACAGTTTATTTAGCTTTGTTCTGCTCTGTTATTGGGTCAAGTATCGGAACCCTCTACATATTCGATCTTTGGAAAGACATTGAGTTTGTACTCTCTGGCATATGATACCTTGAGCTTCGGACATATTTCTTTATTGGCTTATGTCTTTGTACGTTCTAGTGCCTCCATATTCGTCTCATGTTTTGTTGTTACTGTTAGACAATTTTAGATTTAGTCTTTCCTCCTTGTTGGAGTGTCTTTGAGTGTTCCTTCGAAACACATGTTGTTACGTTGCTGGATAGCTATCCGCACCTATTTGATTAGTTGACTCTTAGATTAGCATCTTTTGCATTTTGGACTTTGCATTGTTCTGCATATTCTGTCAGATTGTTTACATAGGTTGTACCATCTTTTGGCATGCATGCACTTCTGAGTTCGAGGGAGTTTGAGCTCTATTAGATTTATGATTTGGTATATGGGATTATCCATTGAACTTCAAAGTTAATGTATCTTCGAGATTTAGATTTAATGTTGTTAAGGAGATTTTGAGTTTGACCAAGTTAAGTGTTAGTTCATACCTTCGTAATTATGTTAAGAATTTGGAGTTGACTCTGGTTTGGAGACTTAGGCTTGATTCCGACTTTGATTTGATCTTTCTGGAAATTTAAAGAAGAATTTATTCTGAGGGGGAACTATGTAATATCCTGTATTTTTTGGATTTATTTTGACAATTTTCTAATTAATTTAGAAAATAACTTTTAAGCTGGAAAAATTAAATTTTTGTGTTTTAAATGTTAATTGGATGATTAATGAATTTTTTAGGTAATTAATTTGGTTAATTAAGTGGGAAAAATGTTGAAAATTTGAAGAAGAAAAATCCGAAGAAAAATTGGCCATGAAATGCACATTTAAAGCAAGCTGTCGTCCATGCCGAATACCTGTCGTTCACCACTGTGCAGACCACATGCTGCAAGCATTTTATTTCTTCACCCTGTTGTCTGCCTTGTGATTCTGTCGTCCATGGATTTCTTTTCTGGGCATGCAAAATTTTTCAGAAACACGGCACCGCCCAATTGCAGCTGCTTTCATTCAAATATCTCACTTCCAGCGCCCAACACTGAAATTATTTGGTTTTAAACATCAACTCCACCGCCCATACTGCAATGCCTTTGATTTTAAAAAATCAGATTTCCACCGCCCCACATTTGAGTCCTTCTCTTTGCATATTTTAACCCGCTGCCACACTGAATTTGCTACTCAGTTCCTCCACTACTTCACACCAACATCGCGTCGGTTTTTCATTCCAGTTGCTTCCCATTCATTCTCTCTTCAGTATAAGGTAAGAACTTGGCTCCAAATGGTTCGTTTGCTTTCTTTTTTCTGTTAAGACTTCATTTAAAGTTGTTGTTTATTCATGACTTGATGGAGGCATAGCCACGGTTTCTTGAATATTTTGTTAACAGATTTGAGGTTGCAGCTTCGTTATATATTAATAGACTTAAGCTGGGAATAATGAATAAGAGTTGAACATG
>CAODLS010143238.1:0-13414 GCA_948243855.1 Flueggea neowawraea | reverse complement strand
CACAGGGACTGCACATGAGATAACTTTTCAGAAAGCTTCACCTGGTGCATCAAATAAATAAGACAATAGTTATTCCTCAATACACGAAGCCATATTATTGTTAATAAAAATAAAAAATAAATAAATACCTAATTGGCACTATTGAAACTGCATTCTTAGATGTATTATGCGACAATATTTACCATTTACAATATAACAACATAGTAAACAAGTACGTATGGAGTGCAGATAGATAAAAATCTTAGTTACATGTATGCAAGACAAAGTTTGTAATTATGATGAGAGAGGACGTATGCCTATTTAGATTTTATGTAATCTGTGAAACTTATGAACATGTACCAAAACGTTATAAGTTAGGCTATTGTAAATAGTGCTGATGTGTCACAACAATTCACCTCAATAATGATCTTGGAGCCAAAAGGACGAATACATTAGAAACAGAAACTTACCACATGTCCCAAGGAGCGCATTAGAAGACCCCTTGTATGCATGAAATCAGTTAAAGTCCGACCATCAACTGGTGAAAGTTCTAATGAACCAAAATCTGCTACCTGTATTTCATTGATTTGGGTGATATTTACTCAATATTAGGTGTAACAAAACCCAAATTTATAGAAAGTAGATATGAAAATCTGAACAATCAGTACTGAAGGATTACCAGTTTTGGAAGAGCAACTTCAGTGTAATATTTCTGAGATAAGTTAATAAGTTCTTGCAGAGACTGTCAATTCACATGCTTGGTTAGACCACCAAATGCCAAAATACAACAAGGCACATGATATAAGATGGCATTACCTTGCGGTGAAGTTCTGTATCTGATTGTTTTAATCTGTCAAAGGCTGCATCAGACAACAATCTCAGAAGTGTAAGCTCATTGTCTTTTGCATTGGCTTCAAGTTGAGATTGATTGGGAACTGAGGTAGTATCTTCCACTTCCCCTATTACAGCATCGACAGGGGATCTTGAGTCTTCAGGCTGCACTTTCCTGTTGCTTCCATCTGATTTTTTCTTGTTGTTCCTAAGAGACCTCAGAGATGAGCCAAGTCCCTCAACCTTCATTTCCTTTTCTATAGAAGATTTCTTGACCTTCTCACTCGACTGCTTCTTATCCTTCTCCTTCTTATCCTTCTCCGTTTTTTTCTGGTCTTGCAAATGCTGTATCCAACAGGCTCCAAGCTCCCATCTTACAAAATCATCTTGATCTATATCCTCTTGTTCAAGCTTAGCAATACTTTCTTCCAACAGATTCTTTACAAAATTCTGGGAAGCAATAAGCTCTCCATGTTCTGAAGTCTGCAAATTTGCAGCGGGCTTGTGCCCAGAAGGCGTTGTCTGATGAAGTAATAATCTCAAACTGTAGAGAAGAAAAAATTAGACTTCTGCTAGTCATGGGACGAAAACAAAAAAGAAAGGAAATGCGTGAACAACTTTTCACTCAATTTTAGCAATTAGAGTAAAACTATCCAAAAAAAAATCATACTATAAACAAGAGGGGCAATGAGGCATTAACAGCATGTAACCTAGAGATATAGTGAGGATATACATTCCATATACTCAGGACTCGCATATAACAATGCTTAACTTTTGCAGAAATAATAGAAAAATTCTTCAAGAATGTTAATCACAGCATCAACTACTCAGTTACTTAATCAAATTACAGAAAAGCACCAGAATGGTATAAACATGTACAATCAATTGAATACCATCTGAGATTGCCATAATGAAAATTTTATAGGTGAAGTCCTTAAGATATTAATGGCAATTGGTAAGGAATTTTTTTCAAAGCTGTAGCAAACTTGAAAGATCTGTATTATACTTTTCTTTTGGTATGATCTCTATTTAGATTTGCATACAAAACAAATACAATGAAAGTTTTTAGGTAAGACAGAAGGTATATTATAAGAACCTGTTAATGTTAAGGGCGTTGGCACCCCCTTCAGGTTGTTCAAGTTCAATGCTTTGTGATGGAGGGATGACTTTCTTCTCCTCTTTCCCATCAACTTTGACAACAGCAATGTAACCACAGTATCTCACATTGACAATACCAAGAGTGGAAATATCCTGCGCATAAAAGCAAATGAGTTCCATGCACCAAAAATCAAGATAAATGAGTTCTAACCGGTCCAATAATCATACACCACTGAGAACTATTATCAATCAATATTATGTTTTAGTAACTTACATGAGCAGCAGTATTCTCATCAGCAGCGATCCCTTTGAGTAGGTTCCGCTCAACCAGATTCTTTTTGTCCAACCCATTTGCTTGTGTTCCATCAATTTTTGTGTCTACCTTTAAGCTTGCATGCAAAGTATCTTTCTTTACTGTAATACTCAAGTCCCCTACTTTCTCTGTAAAAAGAATTCCACTATCTGGATCTGAATGTGTTAAGTCTGGATTTGCTTTCACATTTTGCACAGCCTTAATGGCTCTGAAAATGGCAGTATCAACAAATAGACTGTGAAGGAGAAGTGCTTTGCTATCTCTAACTTGCCTTTCCTCTGCTGTATCGCAAGGCATAGAGGCAATAAACAAAAATTCATTAGCCCACGGTATCAAATCTTTAGTCCCATCTCTTCCTAGACCACCACCATTGCCTCCCCATCTTTCATCCTCAACTGGAAGAGAGGGAAAAACAGCCGGTGACTGTGCTGCAAAGGGAGGAATCAACCATGTATTTGCTCTAAATCCAAAAGGAAGGTTCCCAAACTGCAAAAAGTGAAACCAGAAACATAAGAAACTTCAGTTTCTTTTACCATGGAAAAATTTCATGGAGTAAAGAAATTATGCAAATAAACTTGTTTACAAACTCAATTTCTTTGGAATTCCAATCGTTCGTTTTTCCAACATGCTTCTTTTGTTTACCCATTTTACGCACATTTTGCCTTTACTTATTTTCCCACAACAAACCAAACAGAATTTTCTTGAAAATGTTAGAAATTTGATTAAGTAAATTCATGACCGGGGAACACAATTTTTATTTTCCAATTCCTAAAAAAGAAAGTGAATTTTACTTTCATTCAGTAAAAAACAGCTGATACTGGCAACTTTACTTTGATAATAAGCACGAAAACCACTTACCTTGTTACGTTCAGAGAATGCTTTCATTAGATCATCATATGCCTGAACAAAAGTCCAAACAACGAAAATTAAGAATTCAGAATCACTAAATGCTCAAATAAACTTGACTGTGAGTAGCAATTCCAAAGCAAAGATTACATTGTTGAATGCTCTACTAAGCTGCCGTAGCAAATCCACAAGGTTATGACACAGAATCCGCTGCTTGCCCACGCTGTAGAATCCCTTCCTGCACGCCTCAACCTGAACCAACTTCCCATTGCATAGCTTCACCTGTTCATTCCATTCCACCAACACACAACAAACTCTTAAGACTGTTAAAGATCAGACAAAAAGCGCGTGGAAAATGAAAAACCAAAAACAATCTACTCTTACATCAAGCGAAAAAAGATGATCATCAGCAGAAATCTCCTCTATCTCCCGCTTCTCCGTCTTCCTTATAACTGCAAAATTTCCAGCCTCAATTGTTCATATCGAATTAAAGACGATATAAATAATATAGCATAATCATTATCAACTCACTTATTTTTGCATATGTGAAAATTTTCAACTTTTTTAAGTCCAAATTCTAAAAAGGTGATTAAATTAAGGAAAAAAAGGTAAAAATGCTCAATTTTGTAATGAAATAGTATTCAGCATCTGAAGTACCTCCCGCTTCTGTCACGTATTTTCATAATATTTGCAATATGTTTATTCTACTCTCCTTTTTTTAGCTTTTTTAGCGAAACTGCTTGAACGGAAATCAAAACGATGCAGTTTATAGAGAGGGAGAACAGTACAATGAAGAGGAGGAGTGAGGTGGGAGAGAGAGAAGAACTCGTAGAAGCTCCCGGGCATAGGGCACGAGTGGCTCATCTCTCCTCCGACATCCAGCGGTGGCGGCGTTTCTTTCGGCGAAGATTGTTTGTTATTCGTCTGAGATTTCGGCGAGGCTTTCTTCGAAGCGGCCTTATCCTGCGCACTTGGAACATTTTTGGCCGCGTCGGACTTGCTGCTCTTATCCTGCGCTGTCGCCGACGGGCCGAAGCAGGTTGTGCAGGCCACGATGTCCAGCAGCCGCCTAACATGCGCCGCTGCATGTTCTTCATCGTAATCCTCTGTTCCCAAACAAGAAGACAAAACAGAGCAAAAAACAAGTTAGCCAGTGGGCAACGGAACTACGACGACGTCGTTTAAGTAAAAGGGAGGATGTCGTTTACCTTCGACTAGAGTAAGCACGCAAGGCTTGAGGGCAGAAACGTCAACAGATTGTTTTAACCGCGGTCCTCTCACCTGTAAAAACAGAGCCAAAAAACATTACAAACAATGCTAATTACTAAATTGCCCTTTCATGAAAATGGTAATTATTTTCATTTTTATGGGTAATTCAGAAAAATAGGATAAAGAATATATTTAGTTTCAGCGTTTGCTATTTTATATTATTAAAGTTAAAAGAAATAAAATAGAGAAAAATTATCGTGAGAATAATAAGTTAAGCTTTTTATTTTATATGTATTTTTTGTATTTTAATAATTTTAGAGATAATTAATTGGTACACGATAGATGAGATTGGACAATTTGATGCATAGGAAAGCACGTATATATAATAACGACATGTTTGGTTTTTGTGGGGTTGATTGGGCCGAGTTTGAAACTTGAAAGCTTCGTTTTTGACCAATTTTGCCTTTTTTTTTTCTCTCCGATCCAAACACGGATGTTGCGTCTTAATGTAACTTCACAATGTTATTCACGTTTTATGGTCGGCCATGGCATTGTTCGTTCGTATTGCTTTTACTTCTTCATGCTATTATTCCAAAACAATATTTGTGGACAACCTTTGTCCAAAAAGAAGAAGAAAACTTCATACCATAATTAGTCGTCCAAACAAAATTTACAAAACCTTACGGTTTCTTTAAAATATGTTAATTGAGGTTTCTTTTTCTAAAAGGTTAATGATCGACACTTTCACGTAAGTGAGATAATTAATGTTCGTTCTAGGTTCCAAGAACTACTCATGATTTTGCTATTAGAAAGACATCTTAATAATTTTAAAAAAGAAAGTATTTAATTACTTAAAATCAATGGTAAGAGCTAAGATTTTGGCTGAGCATGGACTGGATCCTGACTCTGTCTAGACTGTCACTACATATATAAAAAAAATTATTCATTGATATATATGACATCAAAATACATAAAATTCGCAATTAGTTTTCGTAGTTCTTAGTCACTAACCATGTCATCAAAATATTATAATCAATAAACTAAATACAATTAAATTACAATTAGACCTAAAAATAAATTATGTGACAATTTATATTATGGTATTTTTACTTTTAAATATTTAATTATGTATCTAGTAGTAAACTCTATATAAACAAATCCATAAAAGAATTAAAACAAACGATAAAAGAGACTAGAGCCGAAAAATGAAAATGAGAGATAAGTGAGAATATTTAGAAAAGTAAAATTAAGAGTTTAATTAACAAAAAAAAAGTTTAAGGACTTAAGTCCTAAAATGTCATAGTGCAAGGACCGAGGGAGTGTTTGACTAACCCCTTGTCCCTTGTGACTCTGCCACTACATACAATTGATACTTGTCATAGACTCTCAAATAATATAGAATATATGACATATCAATAATAATAAATTTACGTAAATTTGATAATTATATGATAAAAAATAAAATTAAATACATTTTTAAGTTGTAAAACGTTAAACGTAAATAAACATATTATATTCCGTTAAAATATTTTTTTTAAAAATAAAGGTGCAATTGAATAGAAAAACAGAGGACCGTGACCGACATACGGGCAAACCCAATAGCATCCAGAATAATATTCAAGACATACTTATTATAGTGACGCTTACCTCGTGGGACAAGGAAAATTTTGTGATGGAACATGTCTCCGTGTTCACCGATAGAAGTCGCTCAACATCTATAATCCTGTCCGTTGATATTCCCTGCCAACCATTGGAAACCCAATTCATTTCAAGCTCATAATAAATACCCAAATATTTCGTAAAAAAAAAGAAAAATATAAAAAACAAATACTGTTCAACTCAGGTTAACAACATGTCACCTACCAACGAAATTAACTCAATTAAGACAAAAAAAAAACCTATAATTTGGCTTTATTTGTTTTGTAGAGACCCAGAAATTATAGATAGCCAATTGAACTAGTTGTGGTTTTGCAGGCAAGTTACACAACTCTAATTAACCACACAATTGCATTTAAGCGGAAAAAAAGAAAAGGATTGCATTAATAAATTGATTATATTTTAATAAAGATTTCGAAATTCGAATTTTGGCTATGAAAAAATTTAGAATTCGGTAGAAAGAATTCTATTGTCTGCAAAGTACTGAAAAATTGAAACTTCAAAACATTGTTTCAATCATAAAGACAACCTGAATATCACAGTATCAATGTTGGCCAGTATCATTAATTAAACGTGCTCCAACTCCGACAAAGTTGATACTAACTTGGCCAATAAGATGGCACTACTACGAAAATTAATACCCATCAAGGCTATAGAAATAGGAAGTATTGATGAAGCTCAGTCACATAATTAAATATTCAAAGCTTTCAGTAGGGAGTCATCTTGCAACGACCTAAGGAATGGAAGTAACTAATTAAGGAACAACAAACCTTTAAAACAACATGAGTTTCGTCGGGAAGATTAACTGTGATGTCCGTAACAACCGGAAGAACTGCAAAACAATGAGTCCCCAAAACCAGACACTTAATGAGCAATACCAATTGGTTCCTTACAGGTACCAAACTCATTTTCTAAAAAAGAAATTGAAGAAATAATTAAATAAAGAGTCAAGACTTCGATTGTTGATGATAAATAAAATGACTTTAAAAAGAAAACTAAGCAAACGAGTTTATAGTTATATGTACCCTTCTCGTCTTTTTTCTTCCTCTCTCCTTTAGCTTTGCCACGACTGTTCCTGGGCGCCATTGAATCTCAACCTTTCCTTCTGATAAGATAAGATTACAAGTCTCAAGTACTGCTACTGTATACCTGTTTATACAAACGTTAAATTATTACTTTCGTTTTCAAGAATTTGTAGCATAAATGTTCAAAACATCATTACATATACTACAATTAGCTATATGAACCCACAAAAAATTTCTGTCTAAAAAGCCAACCGAGCTATTTAACAAACTTATAACTTATTGATACTAGAGTAGTCTCTAGCAATAAGAAATTGAGAGTTCAAGAATAAAAAGGGTCATAAAAAAACCAATAGAATTTTAACAGCTGAAAGTTTTACAGCGCATAAATTGAAGAAACAAAGAACAGGACTTCCATTAATGAGAATACATATGAAAAGACCCAGTTTCTGAAACTCCAGAGAAATAAATAATTACCAATAACAGAAGTACAGAACTGATGAATTCTGGGATTTTTAGGAACGAAGAAAGAGAGAAGGGTCTTCAATTAATGCAACTAAAAGTTAAAGTCTCCTTCAAGAAAATAGCTATAACTATAGATATAGCTATAGCAGCAACAACTGCACCAACTATGTTTACAACAGTAGAGGCAGTTTAATTATTTGAAACAATAAAAATGAGATGAAATGATTGAATATGGAAGTAAGGGCGTGTTTTGATGGCAATGAAGCAGTAAAGAGGGTAATGAAATGAAATGAAGGTCTCATCCACTAGGTCTAGAAGAGAAATGGAAGAGAGGAGGAAAGATAATATAGAGAGAGGCGGGTGTGATAAGGAAGGAAGGGCGGAGATTTAACAGTCAGATGATGAATATGGCATTTTATGGCAGTTTCTGCCTTATGCAGTAATTATCGGTATGGATTTTTATTTTTTTGCAATATTGAAATGTCAATTTTTTTTATATTTCTTTTAACAGGATCGGGCGCTTTCTTTTTCTCGAAAATGCTTTAGCCGTAAAAAATAAAATTATTTTATAATTATTAATTTACATATAAAATATATACATCATTTTTTGTTATATTTGGAAAAAATAATTAAAGTAAATAAATTAAAATAAGGAGGTTTGCTTAATCAATAAATTGTTACGAACGAACTCTGTAGAATTCACCCTAAAATATTAGCTTGTAAACAAAAGATGCACGATGAATTATAAACAACCAACCAATTCACTTTTGTTGTTGATCGAAAGGAGGTATTTCATTCAAGGCCCGTTTGATTGTCCAAGAATTGAGCCAATAATTATAGAATTGGAATCAACCAATTCTAATTATATTGTTTCACTAACCAACAAAAATTGAAATTCCAATTTCATACCCAATTTCTAAGAATTATAATAAAGCATATTCCAATTCTTAGTCATCCTCTTAAGAATTGCCAATTTCAATTCTCTCTCTCTCTCTTTCCCTCCTTCTTTCTCACTCCCTCCCTCTAAATTTTTTCAATTATTTAATATTCAAATCATATTAAATAATCAAATATTTAATATGTATTAAATAATTATTTAAATAATTAATTCTCATTTTGATCATATTCTAATTCTGGTTCAATTATGATTCTGTATATTGTCCAAATATCAGAATTCTGATTCAATTTTAATTCTAACAAAATTGGAATTTCAATTTTAATTCTGCAATTCAAACAGACCCTCATAGAAATTGGAATCATAGAAATTGATATGATCAAAATTGGAATCATAGAAATTGATATGATTCTGTATAATTAATTCTCATAGAATCAAAATTGGAATTTCAATTTTAATTCTGCAATTCAAACAGACCCTCATAGAAATTGATAGAGATATAACAGAGAAACAAAACTATATTTACTATGGTCCAACGACTTGGGCTACAAATTCTAGGGGTGACAATTTGTGTCATGTCGTGTATAATCGGGTCGTGTCAAGACTCGAACACGACACGATTAATTAATAGTGTCAAAACTATAAACCCAAACACGACACTTTTATGAAGCATGTTACATGACACGACCCTTATAACTTGTTAATTGTTATACCGGTCACGTATCACATATTACACGATAAGACTCGTTTAACATATGTAACATGTTTATAATACACAATTAACACTAAAATAACTTTAACTAAAACAATAAATATTCATTTATAATATCCACCAACACAATAATATTCTAAATAAAGATAAATTAAATACAAAACAACTTAAATTACAAAGTCCATTAAAAATTTATAGTTCCTAACATAAAACATGAAATAATTTTTTTTTGATAAATTTAATTCTCCATAAGCAATTCATGATATTTTTCAACTTGGAACTTAGTAGATCTATCTAATGGACAATTTCTGATCAACAATCAACTGACCAACATCACGAGTATCCCTCCTAATATTGAATGTGGCATTTCAAGTAATTTGTGTCGTATTTACTGCCACAAATAAAAATGGCTCCACGTTTTTTGCATTTGCACCTTTGCAATCCATCAACTGATTTTTCTATTATTCTTTCAAAGAAACCCCAGACTGAAGAAGTTAACTTTCTTGGGCGTTTTCCTTTTGATTTCGTCTTTTGCACTTCATATGCTTCTAGTTATACAACATCTTCTTCTACATTAGTTGTCAAGTCTATGCTCAATTCAAGATTCACACTATTTTCATTACTATCCATCTGCAAATAAAAATTATAATTAAATTTAGAAACATTTATTAATGAATATCAAAATCATTAATTATTACTTCCTCAAATACAAGAAGGGGATCAAATAAATAAATAAATAAATATAGGTATATGAATAAAGAAAGAAAATAAGTATTTAATTAATTCATTAAAACAATTATGTTATTAATTAGTTAAAGAACTACGTACTATGATAAAGAAAGAAAGGATAATTTTTTTAATATGGCGTAAAGAGGAGAGGACTGATGGGGAGAGGGATAACACTGCAGAGAATGGAGGAGGGAAAAAGGGTAGTAGCGTTAAGATGAGAGAATGAAAAAAAAATAGAAGCTTTTATAGTTAGGGTAAATTTTGTTAAATGTGTTTAAGTGTATATAATTGGGTCGTGTAACCTGTTAACTCGTTTAACACGATTAAGTTAAACAGGTTAAACGTGTCATAAACGGGTTGAGAGGGTTGAACCAGTTTAAGCTTGATTTTTATCATGCCATATACGGGTCAACCTGTTTATGACCCAAACTTGTATATATGAAATCCAAACCCGTTTAACTTCGTGTCGATCCGTATCATTTAATCAGGTCGTGAGCAAAATTGTCAGCCCTAACACATTCCTTTTGCTTTTGATTTTTAGAAAAGCATTATGGAACATTCTAGAAGAAATAGATACAATGAGCCTAGACAAACCTAACCCACAATGAATCTACCCAAACCCAACAAGTCTCTAGTGCCGCCTAAAAGTTACACCGACTTCGTTGATCGCCACATCCTAACCATCGAACTCCCCCAACCATCATGAAAGGAAGCTAGTTTGTAAGAAGACCAGCCAAACATAGGTAAAATATGTCCATGCCTACCAACAGTACGAGTCCACCACCACTAACCTAAAAGTGAAACTATCATGAATCCACCATAGGCCAACACCATTGGAAGTCAGATCCGGCAAAATCCACACCGTCAGACTCCCTCTACAAAAAACCATAAATAAACTATAGAGAATCAATAAAGAAACAACCTAATAGCATGATAATCTCGCCAACCCATAAAAAATTTGCACAAAAAAACAGACACCAAGGTTGAAACTCCGTTGGACAAACACTAAAGAAGAGACCACATTGTAACACCCTGTCGGTTCAGACTTGGATCCTTATAGCTTTCTGTTCAAGTCTGATTTGATCTTTGGATGTTAAGATGATGTTTAATGATACTATTTTGGTAAGGTTTGGTGTTTTTGAGCTCTAAGAATGATCTGACGTGTGTGAAGAAATGAAGGAAGTCGAGGAAGGTTGTCCGGCTCAGAGCAACGTACATTGTGGCATGCAAAATGTACGTATTCTCAAGACATTGGTGCAAGACATACATTTTAGTTAGTGCAACATATGTTATTCTTGAAGACCTACGCTGTGAATTATAAGACGTAAGTTGATCATAATTTTTGTAGAACAGAAGCTTCTGGATGCAATTTTGAGCATCACAAGACGTATGTCTTCACAACGTACATTGTGAGACCAAGACGTACGTTGTGAGTGCCCAAGAGATACGTTGCATGTAAAATGGCATATGTTGCCTTTGTAAATTAGTGAAATGGTGCGTTTTGGTATAGGGGTCATTATATACCCCCAAACCCGACGCCTTTTGGCTCACTTCATATTTTTTTCACTCCAATCCATTCCAAATCCATCTGAAACTCTCTCCTATTTCCTTTCCATCATTTCTAAACATCTTTGGAGGTAAGATTACTCTTCTAATCATTTTTTTTTTTTCATTTCATGCTTTAATTTTGAATTTGGGTTTTGCTCGAATTTGATTCAGGTTCGGATTTTTAATGATTTATGTTGGAATGTGAGTTGATTTATGTTAGATCTTGATAGATTAAGTTTATATATACATAGATTAAGCTTGATTTTTGAATATTTGATTGTTTTTGTTGTGGGTTAGGGTTTGGCCGAATTTGTGTATATTTGTGTTGATTTTGAGTTTGTTTAGAGAAATAGATTGTAGATTCATGTATCTAAGGTTGATTTGAGACAGTATAGGTGGTTTGGAATGATTTGTGTCGGTTGAATTGAGAGTAGGGTTTTTTTGAACAATTTTCTCCCGCAAGGACTATATTTGATATTTTGAGTGTTTAAGGTCTAATTTGAAATTCTGAAGAGTTTGGGGAATTTTCTATAATTTTTGAAAATTTTAAGGAGTGACTTGTAATTTTGTAAAATTTTGGGGACTAATTTGTAATTGGCCAAAGTCTTAGGGACTAAAGTGTAATTTTTGAAAGGGTCGATTTTTGAGACGAGAGTATTAGATATTTGATCACAATAGGATCTTCGACGTCATCAGGGGTTTGGGTTTGCATTTGCATTCCATGCATACTCTATAATGCCACAATATCGTACCGTGTTGACCCCGTTATGATCTGTCTGTTTTAAGCTTCATCTGATATCCGAGGTGTCTAGCCATCCATCGACGGTGTACGTCAAGAATATTTGTATCGTTTCTTGATGTGATCAGACCTTGCATGTAATCCTGATTAATAAAGGGTTGGTAATCTTAAAAATACGACTTCTAAAATTTATGTATTATATATATTATAGATCTGTAATTCTGATAATGAATAGTATGATCCATAACTTATACTCTGAATACTATAATATATAATATAACATACTTGGTAATAATTTCTAATATTAATTGTCTATTTTCGTGTATATGTATTTATATATTTATATGCATATGATTTTTGGATATATATTTATTCTGAGATATGGTTAGTAATCCTTCTTCTTTTATTTATATGTTTTTGCAAGTCTGCTTATCGTAGATAATTATATATTATTCTGACATGGGACACCTAGCTACGAGGTAACGTAACCTTTGGTATACCAATGCTCTGTCAAGACCAAATTACCAGGGTGAAGTGGTAACCGTGTGTACCACACAAACACACATAATTTATTGTTTGGTGGCAGTAGCCCACATTACTTATACCGTCTGATTATATTTTCGTCTGATTTTGGTCTCACGTCTGTACTGGTTATAATAATTGTCTGGTATGCTTTCGAGTAAATAATTGATTACGTTTGATCTTTGCGTTAGTGAGTCTGTATTGTTGATCATACCCCTATAATATATTTTTGTTGTAATCTAGCAGAGTGTATCCTTCTGGAGCCTGTGGACTGCAATGCTCGCATATATACTCTTATGGTCAGTGTTTGTATTTTTCACCTTCGAGACCTTTAGGAAGTTAGGTACTGTTTGGGGCTCCTAAGGCTATCAGTTGTTTGACCCTTTTGGGCTCTTAAGGCTGCCATTTTATTTGTGATCTCGTCTAGCACAATTTCATTATATTATGAGCGTATGATTAATGATAACAGAATATCAACTGATCTCTGCATATGCAATAGTTATTTGATTGTATGTCATCTATAATATGATCCTTTGTTATAACATTTATTTGATAATACTATGTCTAATTGTCTGATGTTTTCTTTTCGTGCGAATTGTTTTTGATATGGATTTTCGAAGTATTATCTATATCTATATTGTAATAACTTGAATCTTGTGACTATTTTTGGGTAAATTTTCCATTGAAATTTTTTTTTCGAATTAATTATTTTTGAAGGATTAATTTTAATTTAAAATATCATTAAATTAATTAATGATATTTTTTGGAGTGTTAATATTTTTTGGTATTAATATGATTTTTGAGGTATATTGGGTAATTAAATTAAGTGAAAATTGGTTGGAATTGAAAA
>CAODLS010143215.1:0-12356 GCA_948243855.1 Flueggea neowawraea | reverse complement strand
ATGGTGGTTACTTTTGGAGTTGAGAGAAAGTCCCTGAGTTTAGGCGAATCCACATCAACAGGTTGGATATATGCAATCCTACACTGACAAAACATGGGAGAGATTCTAGGCATAATGATTGGAAGTCTTGGAGACAAGGACGTCGTTAACCTATGAGAGTGGGAATTGTAACATTCTACCAAATTAGGCAGCTGAAACTAACAGGTCAAGTAACATGCTGTGCAACAGCTTTGTATTCTCACATCATATAAGTTCATATTGATAGAAATGTTTAAAAATATAAATATCTGACTACTTAAGTAACCCAAACTTGAAATTTTGGGCTTAGTGGTTAGAAGCCCATTAAATGTTGGATGTTATTTAAGGATAATTGCGTGCTTATGTAAGGTCGTGACAATGCTACTCCAATTTCTTCTTATTGGCCACTATCTCCTTTAAGAACTTAACATAATTTGGCATGTGGGAGATGGCCTCCAGAAAATGTATGTTCAATTCCAACTTCTTAAATTTCTCAAGAAATTGCATAAAATTGGTATCTTTAGTTTGAGGCTTTAGCCTTTGGGAAAATGGGATGGGTGGGACATAAGGTTTGACATGGTCTTAGTTAGGAGGCATTTCTTCCAATTTCTCACCCTTCTTCTCACAATTCTCTCTTTCACACTCAAACATCACCTTGTTTTCCTTTTCAACCTTGGGTTTCTCCCCCACACTTGGTTCCTCAAGTTCCTTCTCACTCCTTAGTGATATAGCCATCACACTCTCCTTTGGATTAGTTAGGTTAGCACGAAAAATCCTTTCTATCTCTGGAATCAAAGGAACGAACTCTTGATTTTCAAAGCTTTAAGTGTGTCTCAAAAGCATAAACTCCTAGAAGTGAAAAAGAAACAAACAAGTAAATAAAATAAAAAAATGACCATAAAAAGAAAGTCATTCCACGACAATGGCGCCAAAAACTTGATCAGGCTTTGGCAAGCGCACAAGAGTCAATTGTAGTAATAAAAACCTAAGGAGTATTCATAGGTATTGTCTCTACAGGGAACATGTCCAATTGTGTTCAAGCAATAGAGTAAAAACAAATAAAAACATCAAATTGTTTTTTTGGGTTTTGTAAAAGCAAGCAAGAAAATAAAACAAGTTCTCAATAATAGAAAAGCGTTAGGGCCTTCGGGATAAAACCAAGAATTCTAGTTACCAAATGAATGAAAATGGGTTTTAAGAAAAGGTGTGAGTGTTCTCTTCATACTCATTCAAGGCCTCTCTCGAGGTCACTCAATTCATACCTACACTCCCTAGGTGGATCCTCTTGGCCTCACTTAACCAAACTAGGCCCATTAACTCTATTGAGGAATTTTATCGAACACTTTGTAGGCACTAAGTATCCTTAGTCTAGCACACAACAAGTTTTATGTTTGTAGACCTAACCCAAGCTTTATCTCTCAATTCATCACTTAGGCTCATCACAAACAGCATTGCGGTAGCTAAGTACAATACCATTCCATTCATAACAAGTCATAAAATCACCGCTAACCATAGATATAACAATAAAGGCACAAACAACAATAAATATAACAATAAAAAATCATAACCTAAAATGGTCATTCATTTAAGCAACATTAATCCATGCTATACATCTCTAATACCTTAACAAAAGAACTAAGCTACCATATTTACAAAATGAAGCACAAAGCAAGAATTAAATATCCTAAACATATTTTCAAAAATAGAAAAAAAAAAAAGATAAAAGGAAGAATAAATCTTCTCTCAATGGTGATAAAAGACCCTCTTCAAGCCCTTTTCAATGCTTGGAATCCACCTTGGAAATTGATAGGAGAGAAAATTCTCTCTTTTTTTAATGTGTGTGCTTGTCCACAGATGCTAAAATTGGTGTGAATGAGGTATATTTATACCCCTCTTAGTCCCCTCAAAACCCTAGACAAATTTCCAAAAAATGCAACCTTTTTGTGCCTTGTCCCCACTTGTTTTGTTCTTTTCTACCATACTCTCTCTCTTTAGCTTGGAAGGGCCACGACCGTGGCCTTGGTAGGCCATGATCGTTGCCACTTATTGTTTTAAAGTGCAAGCCATGGTGTAAACACCACGGCCGTGGCATGAAATGCCATAGTCGTGGTTCTTCTTTAACATGCCATTTTTTTGATTCCTTTTTGGGCAGTAAAGGGCCACAGTCATGGTATTGAAAGGCCATGACTGTGGCCTTTAAAATGGCTCCACACTATGGCCATAGTATAGGGTGTGGCAACGACAATGGCGCACTTTGATCCAGTTTTCTTCGCACTTTCTTCTATTGATTTTGCAACTTTAAAAACATTTTTTTTCATGAATTTTTCTTCTTTTTTTCATATTATTCCATGCATTCCTCATCACCCTACACATTATACAAAAAGTGTGTAAATTCAACAGAAAGTACATGCACAAAGGGTAATAATGCTTGAAATTCTTACTAGAATACTATGTAGATTTAACATACATCAGCTTCCAACCACTAACCCCAAAAATTTAAACTTGAGTTACTTAAGTACCCAGGTCGTTATTCTTTTAAACATTTTCATCCATAGACACTTATATGATGTGGGATAGACAACTGCTATACAACAAGTTGCTTAACCTACTAGCTTTAGCTGTGTACTATGGTGGAAAGTTACAATTCTCACCCCTTAGCTTAGTGACGTCTAATAGGTTGCATTTTATGCATGATTCATGTTGCATTTCATGTTTGTTTTGCATTATTAATTGTTATTATTCGTGTCTTTTTATGTCTTGGTGCTTTTTTGGTGTTTTAGGTGGAATATTGGTAAAACATGAAGGATTGGAGCTGACTCTGTGCATTTCAGGTGAAAATTTTATTTCTTTGTGACCACACTATAATAGCTACGTTGATCGGGTTGACCATTGTTGGACTTTTGGGCCACATTTTTAGAGCTTCATGGACATGTTTGAAGGCTACTAACCCAATTTTACTGCTGGAACAATATTTTAACATTATTATTTTATTATTGTTAATTACACTAGGATTAGGTTTTAAAAGAGAGACATATATATACTTCTTATTTTGGGATTGATAGCTCTCTCTCCTCTTCTTCCATCATAGATGCACAACATTGGGCAACCATCTCTCTCTCAATTGTTGTGCTTTCTTTATTCTAGCATGTGTAACTAAATCTCTTTCTAGTCAAGGTATTTTCAAACTTCAATCGTAATATGTTGTGAGACTTTTATTTTAATTGTTATCAAATATTTTGAGCATTTATTCAATTTCCGTGCCTTAGTTCCTTTATTATTGTTTATGTTGATTGCATGATTCGACCGGTTGTGTGATTGGATGAAAAATACACTGTTATTTAGGATTGATAGTGTGTCACATTAGTCCTAATATAGGTAATAAATAACTTGAATTTATGTGGTTGGACATTGTTCAATGTTATGGAATTGAATAATATGGTTTAAATGAATCACGATGTTTTCGGTTTCACTGTCTAGGATAGGGGTCTCTTTAGTTCTTACTGTTGTCAAAGATTAAACCTTGCAAGGCATCCCAAGAGTTGTCTAGTGGTTAGAAAAATAGTTTGCAGGGCTTTCCGGGCCTATCAAAGAGGTAAGAAGAGATTGGTTAATCGAGTGCACCACCGTTAACTATAACTCTATCTATTTGAATGTTTGATATTTATCTTTCGTGTCTCTGATCATCTAAAAGGATTGAATGAAGGAAATACCTTAGCTGGACTTTTAATATTATTGAATTTCTGTTATTTTCATTATTGCAAATTATTATCTTCTTCATTGCAATTTTAGTTTTGCTGATTTTCATTCTCAGTTCTGTTTGCTTCTACCTCTCAGCTTCAACTTCATTTTTGTTATTTTTCTTTTATTTTGTTTTATTTTTCAACAAGTAAACAATTCTTTATCGGTCTCTTTGGATCAACGCTGCTCACCACTTTACTCGTTTATTGTTCCTGAGTAGGTTAATATTATTTTGGTGGGTTTGACAACTTATCAACATCCTCATTGCCAAGCCTTCCAATCATGATACCTAGAATCTCTCCCGTGTTTTGTCAGAATGGGATTCACTTATACTCAACTTGCAGATGTAAGATTTGCTTAGACTCAATGACTTCTTCTCAACTCTTGAGGTTTGCCCCACCATTGCCATCAGTTGAGGTTTGCCTTACCATCGTTCAAGTTTGCACGTTGAGTGGCTTTGATACCATAATTGTCATGACCCGGCATAAGCATGCAGTTGTCCTTAAGCAACATTTGACAACTAACGGGCTTCCAACCACTAAGCCCAAAAATTCAAACTTGGGTTACTTAAGTAGTCAGGTCCTTATACTTATAAATATTTCCATCCATATACACTTATATGATGTGGGATAGACAGTTGCTACACAACAGGTTGCTTAATCTACTAGTTTTAGTTGCCTGCTATGGTGGGATGTTACAATTATGACCCCCTTAGGTTAGCAACGTTCTCTTCGCCAAGCCTTCCAATCATGCTGCCCAGAATCGCTTACCCCCTTAAGTTAGCAGCGTTCCAATCATGATGCTGGCTCGTGACATTACATATTAATTCAAGCATAAATGGATAGAATTTTTACCCTACATGGGAGAAAAATGATGAATAAAGCAAAAGGAGTTTAAAGAGAAGTTAGGATGATGGGAAAAAGTGGAAGAAATATTATTTCAAAGGGCGTCATGGTCGCTATACCCTGTCGCCATGGCCATGGCGATACACTTCCCAGTACCACACCCAAGGCCATGACCATGGCCGTGGCCGTGGCCAAGTTCTAACCAATACCATGACCGTGGCCACCACCACGATGATCGTGGCCTCTATATAATCAAGAGAGAGAATATGGCAGAAAAATACAAAGGTGTGGGGACCAAGTGCACATCAAGGGGCATTTTTTGGCAAAAAAGTTAAAGGGTTTTGTGGGCATATAAAGGGGTATAAATACCCATCTTACTTTTTTGGACACCATTCCTCATTATAAAACAAAACATTCTCTTTGTCTTTCATTTTTTAGAATGTTTTAGGGTTTAGGCAAGAAGAGGAGAAGCTCTTAAGATATTGAAGGATTCCTCTTGAAGAAGGCTTGGATGGGCTTTCTCTACATCAATCATTCTTCCATCCTTTTCATATTTCTATTTGGTTACTATGTTTCATTTTCATTTTCATATCTTTGTTCCTTTTATCTTTACCATGGTAGCTTAAATTTATAGTTAGGATATTGACACGTAGATTGTTAATGACTTCTTGCTTAGTAATGAAAGGGTTTTATGTTTTATTGGTTATATCTATAATTATTGGAATTGTTGTATTGTTGATAATTATGATTGGCCTCCATGATTATCATTATTTAGCAATCCTAATAAAAGGATTGAAAGATGAATATTAGATGCATTCATGTTGTGTGATTTAGGTTAGAAATATACCTTACACACAATGTGTTTGATGAAATGTCTAAGACACTTAAAGGGCTCAATTTAGCTAGGTTCATCCAATAGGATTAGCCTACTAAATGTGAATACTACCTTCACTAATCTGAAAGGGCGTTTAGGTGATTTTTGAGATGAGAATAACCCACATAGGGTAACCCCATTAATTTACAAGTATGAAGAAATTAGCAATTGAAAATCAGTCATCCTAACTAATCTCGTATTATTGAACCCATTTATAATTATCATTGTTTGTTTGCACTCTGTATAATTAATTACCTTTGGTTACACCTCAAAACCAATTGAACATCATGATTTTATTTATTTTTGCATTATAATGTTGATTTCGATTTTGATGATGATGTCCATAAAACATCCATGAAAGAGGTGCAAGGTTGCAGACACTGTGATTCATGGCCACGACGCACATACAAGCTGATCTACACACGTTGATGTATGCAAAGCTTGCCACTATGCACGTTGATGCTGAGCAAAGTGCGAGCATTGAATGGCACTGAAGGCAGTGACTTTGGTCTAAGCACGCAGAAAAGGATACAAAGCATGTAGATGAAAGGAAAATCTCACTAGAACTAATCTTTCTTATCTACACACATAAAAGAAGTTGCTACACACGTAGTCAAGAGTTCAACTTGATAAGGAGAAGACTAAAGCACGCAGAAGCAAGTGAATGGCAATGCAAAGCACGTAGATGAGTAAAGGCGTGACCTTTGCTAAATGCAGATCCACGCATGTAGAAGGGTTCTATGCACGTAGATGGGATCAGATAAGGACAAAGGAAAAATGTTTCTCAGGAATTCAAACTTGAATATTCTCTAACACGCTAACATGGAAATCAAGGGTGCTATCTTGGAGAGTCGACTACTCACGTTGAGCATTTGATCTAAGCACATAGAGCTCATGATCAACGTACATAGAGACAAAGCAAAGCGTGTTGATGCTGATTCACTCAAAATCGAAAGGACTGGAGTTTTTACAACGTACGTAGACTGCCAAGAAAAGGTCGTAGAATTCAGTCAGGTCAAAGCACTATACACATAGATGGTGGCTACGTACATAGAAGACTGTGACGTTATTTTAATCAGAATTTTATATTATCTCACAATGGCTACTTTGAGGCTTCCAACAACTATATTCTACCAAGTGGATATAAATACATGTCCTAGAGCAGAAGAGAAGATAACAGAGACATTTGTAAGTTTGCTACTCATTTTCTCTCTCATTTATACATTTCTAACCCATTAGAACTATTTACTTGCTTTCATATTCTAGGTTTGAGCGAGCTTGATTTTGTTATATCAATGGTTGGTTTTGTAATAAGCAAGGTTATTTGCTTAGGTAGATAGGTTTTCTTGTTGTGCCTCGAAAAACAAGAGTGGTTGCTAGTGAGATTTAGAAAACTAGAGGTTGAAATAGTTTCCTAGTTAAATCCACAAAAACTAAAGATGAATTATTTCCTAATAGAGCCCGCAAAAGCTAGAGGTATACAGTTTGCTTCTTGAGCCTGCAAAAAACAAGTGTGTAACGGTTTGCTTATTGATCCCATAAAAACAAGTGGTTTAACGATTTTCCTCTACTTTCAAGTGAGGAGATAGTTTATTAAAATTATTGAGAGGATTCTTAAGAGGTGGATGTATGTAAAGGAGGACTGAACCACTATAAATTGTATTTGTTCTCTCTTCCTTTACTCTCCTCACTTTACTTTATATTTGCATTATATATATTATGTGTGAATTGGTTGTTTTTATTGCTTCCACATTTGACTTTGATTTTATTTGTAAAAGACTTTGTTATTTGCTTTATTTTGCAAAAGATTTTCAACAAAGTTTTTAAATCTTTAAACCTATAATTCACCCCCTCTTTTGGAGTGCCATTACATCCCCCTCATTGGGACCAATATATAATACATCACATTTAGTACTCATTCTCTTGAATTCGATACCTTTTGAAATATTCCTAAGGTAAAACTATATTGACAACCGTACGCTTGTGGTAGAATCGATCAAGTTTTTGGCACCGTTGTTGGGGAACGATGCTACTAATTGTGATCTTTTATTTTTATTTTTGCTTAATTGTTTGTCCTTCCTTTGCATTTGTAGGTAGTATATGCTCTTGAGGCATTCTCAAAGTTTGGAAAATGAAGAGGTAATTCCTTTGATTCCAAAGATTGAGAGATTGTGTAGAGAAAATAGGGACAATAAAAGGAGGGAAGGATAGTGAAAAATCTTAGGCCTCACAATGATCATGGGGATGTGACTAGAATGGGACAATTGCTGGGTGAAGGAATTGGAAACCAATGTCGGTGTGTATGAGTCTAAGAGATAACCAAAGGCTAGTGATTGGAGCTTCACCTTCTTGTATTCTATTGAGTTCGATGGTAAGAAACTATGATTTGAAGAACATCCACTTTAAATAATACCATCATTTCATGGTTTTCCATTGGAGGATCCATTAACCTTTTCAATGTAGTTTTACACCACCTTCCAAGCATTTCCTCTACATGGCTTGGCGTAAGATGACTTGAGGATATATTGCTTTCCTTATACATTGAATGATGGATCCAAGACTTGGTTTAATAATCTACCGGAGGGATCTCTTGGCATTTGGAAAGAGGTGTATGGAAAATTCATGATAAAATACTACTTGCCGCAAAAGACGGTGGAATTGAGAAACAAGATTTGTTCATTTTCTCAAATAAAAGGAGAACAATTCCATAAAACTTGGGAAAGATTCAGGATGCTTTTGAGCCAACGCCCACATCATCAATTTTCATTGGCATTATTCACCCAATTCTTTTATAATGGTTTAACTATGTATGGGCAAACTTTTGTGGACACTGTAATGGAAGGTTATTTTGGTGACAAGACGGTCGAGGAAGTGTATGACATATCTGAGATGCTTGCCATGAATTTCCAACAAAGGTGGTGAGAGGTAGAAGAGTGGGAGTACATGAGGTAACTTATTCATCCGATTTAGCTACCCAAGTTGCGAAAATGTCTAGGAAGTTGAATATGTTGATAAATAAGGAACCCACGGTAGGGAGCAATGCTCATTTTATGGTGCCATTGGTCACACTGGTACTACTTGTGGGATTAACCAAGGAATAGGTTCTGGGTTTAAAGAAGTGAATTACTTGGGAGATTTTAGGAAGCCCTAACCTAAAAATAACCCCTACTCCAATACCTACAACCCGGGATGGCATAGCCATCCAAATATTTCTTGGAAGGACTCAAATGCTAACCATCCTAGACCTATGAAAACCTTGGAATTTCAACCTAGGCCATCTTACCAGTAACAACAACCCCAACCACCACTCTCACAAAACACCCAAGAAAAGAAACCACCCTTAGAAGACCTTTTGATGCAACGCATATAAAAAATGGAGGCTAGATAAGCTAAAGCTGATCAAATCATTCAAGCTCACAAGCCACCATTTTGAATTTAGAAAGAAAAGTGGGTTAAATAGCCAATGTGGTTTCTAAAATGGAAAAGGGAAAGTTACCAAGTACCTCCCAAGTCAATCCAAAGGAGAGTGTGATGGTTATAACTTTGAAGAGCAGGAAAGAGCTTGAGGAGCCAAAGGTGGAGGTAAAGTTTAGTCAAGACAAGGGTAAGAAGGAAGTTATGGTTGAAGAACAAAACTAAGAGATGGAGACTAAAGAAGTGTTGGAGAATTTTTCGGGGATGCCTTAGTTGAGTTTGTAAAGCGAAAGCGAGTTGGAGTGAAGAGAGAAAACAACACCACAAGATTTTTATAGTGGTTCGGCCAACCATGCCTACATCCACTACCTAAGTCTCACTTAGGCTTTTCACTAAATCAGAGATTGATTATGGCTCAATCCGACAAAGCCTTACACCACGGTTGATTGTGGCTCAAACATCTAAAGCCAACAAGATTGATTATAGCTCACCCCTCTAAGGCCAACAAGGTTGATTATGGCTCATACCTCTAAAGCCAACAAGGTTGATTATGGCTCACAAGGTTGATTATGGCTAACCCCTCTAAAGCCAACAAGATTGATTATGGCTCATACCTCTAAAGCCAACAAGGTTGATTACGGCTCATACCTTTAAAGCCAACAAGGTTAATTATGACTCAAACCTCTAAGGCCATTACACTGTTGTTTTCCATAGGTTCACAACAAACCTCTCTCACTCTCAAAGCATTTAGAAAAACATTTACAAAAATTGAAAGTTCTATGCTAGAGTTGATTATTTGAGATTGAAGCTCTTGAATCTTGATCTCTAACTTGATTTGGTGTTTTGGAGTGAGGGGAATGATGAAAATGATTTGGACTTGAAAGTATATGATCATCCATGTTTTTCTGCCCTTCCTTGATGTATTTATAGCCTCTCTAAGTGATATGACTGTTGGTGTTGAGAAACTAGCCGTTGGAGTATGTTTCTTCTCGTTGTAGCTATCTGTGCCACTCTAACGTATGTCACTTTAACCTCACGTACGTTATCTGGGTATTTTTTCAGCTTACATATGTTTCACACATTCTTATGTACGTCGATCATGGTTCTTCATGATTTACGTACGTTGCTTAATACTTCGCGTATGTGTGTTTCACTCTTACGTACGTAATCATTTACTTGCGTACGTTAGACACCACTTTCAACATTCCAGTGACTTCTGCTTGTCTTCACGCCTTATCTCACATACGTGACTCTTTCTTGACGTACGTGAGGCCTTTGTTACGTACGTTAAACTCACACTAACGTACGTTAACTGCATTAGAGTCTTTGTTTCACAATTCTGAGCTTTCCAACGTGTTTTGCTTTAACTCAAATGTTTTGCACATCTTCAAACACAAAAGGAACTTAATGTTGATCACCCTTGATCCAATAAGAAGAAAAAGTGTGAGAAAAAAAGCTCCATTCTAACCAAAATAATTAGGTAAAGCCATATATGCCTCATATTCCATTTTCACAAAGATTGAAGGCTCAAACCATGGAGAAGAATTTCATGAAGTTGTTTGAAATGTTTAAGAAGCTTCAAATGAACATTCTGTTCATTGAGGCTATTGAACACATGCCTCATTATGCCAAATTCTTGAGAGAGATTGTGTCCAATGAGAAGAAGTTAGAGGAGTATGTGTAACATTCTGTCTATTTCGGTTAGGATTCCTGTAGATTTTTGATCGAGTCTGATTAATCTTGAAGATAATCAGACACGCATGTTGAGGGTTAGGTGTTATTGAACCTCGAGGGAAGTTCGATGCACGTGGGGAAGCATGAAATGTCGAGTATGTGATATGAGAGTGAACAACGTATGTGGTACGTTTAGTAAGACGTACGTTATCTGAAAAAGTAGCTTAACATACGTTGTATATGTATGACGTACGTTATCTGGGGCAAGGATGATCAATGTACGTTGTCTGGGAACAACGTACGTCAAGGTGTATTTTCCTCGAAACAGTGGCTACTACATGTGTCACAACGTACGTTGTACACCATCACGATGTACACTGTCACCTAATATGACGTATGTTGCCTTTAGAAATGTCAAAACGGTGCGTTTTGATATGTAGCTCTTAAAACACACCAACCCGATGTTTTTCTTCCATTTTTACTCAAACCACTTCAAACTCGTCTGGAAATCCTCTGAATTGCTCCCCAATTTTCCTAAACAACTTCTGAGGTAAGATTAACATCTCTTCTTCATTTATAACTCTATTTTCTGCATTAATTCACACATGCAAATCTTGGCCAAATCATTCTGAAATTTTGATTTGCTGATGATTCTGAATTGATGCATGTTAAAGGATGTTAGAATAGGTTATAAGGTACTTGTAGGAGCATGATTCAAGCTTTGAATCAACTGTTTTGGTGATGAATTGAGAGTGATGGGTGTAGGTACGGGTTTTGATGATTTTAGGATGATTTAGTGTTTGTTTATGAATTTTGAGGTTAGATTCGTGTTCAGGAGGTGAAATTGAGTGGGAATGTTCGCCTGGTTTTATTGGAAATCGAGCAGAGCGTTATTTTGGCATTTTCACAAATATTTTTTCGACGCGGTAGAATTGGGGAATTTTTGCAAATATTTTCTGCCGTAGTTAAATTTGTAAATTTTAGAGGGTTGAGAGATAGATTGTCATTATTGGAGTTTTAGGGAGTGACTTGTAATTTTATGAGTCAAAGATTGATTCGCGATTTTTGAGAGTTCGGGGTAGAACTTGAGGATTCTGACTTATAAAATGCGAGTTGGTAATCCTAAGATACTTCGGGAACGATTTCATAAATTATCAAGTCTCGGGGACTAAAACATAATTTTACACTGGTCGGAGACCAAACTGTAATTTTACGTAGATTTTGGATTTTGGGTCGAAAGTGACGGGTTCACTTTCGAATTATATTTTGGGCGACTTCGGTGGTCTATACTTGTATTTGCATATCATGCATTGGGTATTTCCATAGTACCACATATTGATTATTATTTGGTTATGTCTGTACAACTCCTTGTGGTTGCTAGCACGAGCAGCTACCCACCAGTGGAGATTAACTGGTGACATTTGCTTAGACTCTCAGGTGAAAGAATAGCAGCTTCAAACATATAGTTTGTGTCTTTTAAAAATTATTATGTTTTTTTATATGCACAGGTTATCTATGAAATCTGACTTAATAATTATTTTTCTATTTAATAATTTGACTTATGTGATTATTAAAATTGGAATTTGGTTTAATATCTGATATATGTGTGTGTGTGTGTGTACACCCTCTGCATACGATTTGCTGCTTTGTATGTTGTCTGCTATATATACATAGGCATAGATTTGGGTCCTCAAAAACTTGTTCAATCCAAATACAAATCATCTACCCTCTATGAATGGAATATAGATGGTATGACTGAATACCAAATTCTAAACCTCCTCCAACAAATGACC
>CAODLS010143202.1:0-11127 GCA_948243855.1 Flueggea neowawraea | reverse complement strand
AGACGAAGATGGTGGTGAGGATTGGTTCAAGTTAGAAATATTTATACTTGGATATATCTGACTGAAGTTCCCTCTACTTGTCATACAATTACTTAATGAACCTAACGAGTTGCAATAGCTGTGATGAGGGCTTGAATACATTTCGCCATTTATCGGAAACCCCGAAGAGATGGTCTTGAGTAACAACTTCTCTCTCAAATCATTCAGATCCTTCTGGTCATCTTCAATGCTTGATGGACTAGTACTATGGTTTAACATGTGGCTAAATCTGGGGAAAGAATCTGAGAGTTCTTGTTTGATTTTTGAGAGTTGTAGGTCGTGGTCAGTGAAGCTTCCTGCATTATTATTGGTTAAATTCCAGTGAAAGCCTAAATCGTGGATCATGGAAGTGGTTGTGGGGTTTAGAGAAGGAACTAGTGATTCGTTCTTCTGCCTTGGATTTAAGACTACTCCTCCATTGCAGTTTGGATGGAAGCTGTTACCAGCTGTGTTCCTGCATAGAACAAATTATTAACTCCTGATGAGTTCACTTATGTGGAAGAAAACCAATAAAACCCTAGCCAGAATCTAACACTCAAAATCTCAAAGTGTTGTTAAAGATTAAATGTCTGTGCTAATGAAACTGCAATAGCTAAGCTAGGGATTTGTGTCATACAGATTCATGATTGAAGAAAACCTAAAATGCTGGTGTTGTTCTTTTTTTTTTTTCACTTCAAGGAAAATATCTGTGATTGATGCACACATCAAATCAAAGAAGAAAAAGAGAGGGGAAAAAAACAAGAGGAGGAGATTCCAAATCCTAAAGATAATTCATGATTGTATTCTCTGAACAGCTAAACATATGCATATTGCAGAAAGCTTGAGAGAGAGAGAGAGAGAAACTCACAAAGTGATGCTTTGGGTCCAAGCATGGGGGCTCGTTGCAGCTCCATGGGTAGATGAGGTATGAGCAGTACTACTTAAAGAAGAAGAAGAAGAAGAAGAAAGAGCAAGGTGATGGTCTTGTAGCTGGTGGTGGTGGAGATTTGCAGACTCCATAATGAGATGGAAGAATTTTTTTAAAAAAGGGAACTTGAAAATCCCAAGATGAGTAATTAAAACTATAAACTATACATCTTGCTCCTACAAGAATCTTTCTCTCACACAGTACTCATAACATAACTCTATTGAAAGAAACAGTAGTAATAGCAGTATAGTATAATCAAGTGACACCCATAAAAACACACAAACCTTCTCTCTATGCTTTTGTGGGCTTAGCCTGCTTTTCTCAGTTTTCCTCTTTACTCTTTCAAGTTTCTAAATCTTAAAGTAGGCTATAAAAGAAAGAAACAATAACCCATCTCTCCTCTATCCCATGCCCTTCTCTCTCTGACTTTAATTATTTATTTTGCTTCACATTCTTTTCTCTCTGCAACAATTCTCAATGGAAGGATTGAATATACACAAAACTCTCTAAGCTTTTCGAAGGTGTAGATAGATATGAATATAAAATTTGGAGAGAGCACTCACTACTGGACTGCAATTACAGGAAGATGATTATACTTCTTGTATGTTATGATTAAGATCCATGCCTTCAATCCCAAGGCTCTCAAACGGGAAGGGCTCTGAAGAGAAATGATGACAACCCCATGCTTCCCTCTTTTTATCTCCACTTGTCTTAGCTAGGGCTTTCTTATATATGTGTATTTTTTATTTATTTTTTTATTTATTGATTATCCTTTCATGAACAACTAGAATCTAATCACTTGAATCAGCAATAAGGGTTCTATGGTAGCAGTGTACCGTTGCTTATTCTTTTCCACTGAATGATTGAAAATTTTGTCCAATCAATGATTGAATCTTTATTTTGTTAATAGCTGGGTGCTAGCGGAACCTATATATATTGTACGTATCAACTCTTTATAATTGTTATTTTTATCAAAGGAGAATTGCTTATTTGTCATTTGTGATTACGGAAATGAATTAAAAAGTTTTATCATATTAGGTGTAGATCAAAAAATATAAATATAATATATGAGTAAAATTATTTAAAGCATTTGTATCGTAAAATATATTGTGCTATACCATGTCCTGTTATGATCATCAATTTTTCACCGGATAAAAAAATTGTTGTTATTAATTGTATTCACGTTTTGTGTTTAGTTAAATTTTTGGATTAAATTAGCATTGTTCCGTGCTACACATGATAAATTATAATTTTTTTTTATTTTTAAGAAATATATTTGATTTAATCTTAAGTATGTTAAAAAAATTTCAAATAAAATTTTATGTTGAGTATAAAATAATATATAAATTACTTATAAAAAAACTTATCAAATTTTTCAAACTACGAAATCGGAACTAATCAATATTTAGTAAATTTACATAATTTTTTTCCTAAATTTTGTAATTCTACATATTTTTTATTTGAATGATAAATTCTAATTTTTTACTTCGAAAGTCCTTAATTTTAATTCTCACTGTCTTTTTTAGAAACTCTCCAATGTCAAAGCCCATAACAAATTATTATTTTACTTCTTAGATACAAAAATAAATAAGAATTAGAATATAAAGCTAAAATGATGTTTTTTTTATTTTAACTCGAAATTAAGAAATAATACTTAAAAAATAAATAATTTGTTATATAATTTAGTGTCATAGCAAATTGCACTTAACAATGAAATTCTCAATATAAAAGCAATGTCATAAATATTATATAGTTATACTTTTTTTTAATAAAAGAAAGCAGTGTCTCCTTATTTATTATTAATAACCCTAATTTCTAGGTAATAAATACCGTGATTATAAAAAATAAATTTGTTAAAATACAATAATCTAATAAGTTGATGTGAAAAATAAATAAAATCATGCGTACCAAAGAATTGAGGGGGACCATTTTTTGCAATCCAGTCTGCACAATAATTATTGTCTCTAGAAATATGATGCAGCATGGTATTCATAGAAGGCAGAAGTTGCCTGATGTAAATCATAAGAGCTTGGTGTTGGCCAATCCATTGAGTCACTGAATTACATAAATCCACCACCTATACTTTTCTCGGCTTTTGGCTAAAATCAGAATAAATAATTTAATATTAATGAAAATTATTTAAAAAAATCTTTGCATTAACCAAAGTAACTTAATTTTTTTTTGGTAACTCCTTTTTCCAAAATGAATATCAACTCCTTGTAAAATTAATTTTTTATGAGTAATTCATATACTTTTATACTCAATATAAAGATAGAATAAATTTTTACCAATAATAAAGGGTAGGTGGTGTGATTTATCTTAAAAAAAAATTGTCAATTTTTTTAAATATAAACTAAGAGCACTAATTTTGATACATAAAAAGCCCTTTAATTGTAAAAAAAATAGATCAAATTTCTACCAATAATAAAGAATAGACGTTACAAAATTATATGGATTTATTGCTGTATATATATATTTCATTTTTTGACAACAAATGAAAATTTTTATTACAAGAAGACATTTTTTAAATAACAAGCCACTTGGTAAATACTGGAGAAATCTTCTCAGCTTTTATATTATATTATAGACTAACAAGTATTTAGGTTAAAGAAATTAGAAATTGGGACATAATTTTGAAAACAATATATATAAGTTCACAGCATTGATTTGTTCAATCTGTACACAAATTACAAATGCTAAGGAATCTTGTCACTCTCTAACAAAAATGATTAGTCATGGAAGGACTACATGGATAAATGTCGTTTGTAAGGATAGATATAATATCATTTTCAAATCACGTTAAAAAAAAGAAATTGGTATGGTATTCAAAACGCAAATGATGATAGTTTTTTTTTATAATTACAAATGATGATAGTTTGGGAGAATGATCTACTCTAATCTAATTCAAATCATATCTCCCTGGTGGCAAACAAAAAGAAGCCGACCCCTATACCCAGAAACCCACTGCTTATTCGCTTCACAGTATATTGCAACACACAAACACACTTACATACACCCCTGTTTTCATCTTTTCCTCACTTTTTGCTTTGCTCATTCACAAAAGTCGAGCTTTCTTCTCCTATTTACTTCCTGTGACAGGAAAATACATAATATAAAATCACGAACATATTTCCAGTCCAAAAAAAATGTGCTTGTTCAAATATATAAACACACAGAAGGAGGGGTGGGGGCATTTGCCCCTTCTTGCCACTGACAGGATGCCAAAAACGGAAGATACCACTGTTCTTTTTTTTTGTTTAGTTAAGAAAAACCCTAGTTTCTTTTTTTCCGCTGCTATTATATACACGTTCACGTTAGTGTAGATTATTTTTTGTAATAAACTGTGATGATCTACAGGGATTGAATAATGTTGCAATGCTAATACCTGGATAGAGTGAGCTTAGTGCAAATAAGAATTAAATTAAACGGCCAATATATGTCATTCTCTCTTTCATGTACTTTTGTATGATTATAAGACACATAAAAAATTATAGTTAATTAAGTATGATTAATCTGTCATTCCATCAAAGAAAGAAGGTTTTATAATAATAATTCGATCAACCCCACAAAGGTTCACATCAGTCGAAAAGTTGATAGGAGAATGTGAGATCAGAGCATGGGCGAGAGAGAAAGCTTCTACCTTTTTCTAATTTTTTTTGGCTACTTTTACCTTATAGTTCTGCTAGCATGCCCACCTTCTGTCGTCTAATATACATTTTTTTTTAGTTGCTTTTATTTTTCCCTTTCTTCTTCCAAAGCATTTCTTCTTTATCGAAAGCTTTTCTTTTCCTTTCTCCTTCTACCAACTTTTGCATTTTTTCCCTCTCTTTATTGCTAGTCTTGCTACAATCCAAGATTTAATTCAGAAAAAAAAATTGTTTACTTCAGGTTCACATAATTTTGTAAATGTTTTGACGAATCTTCCTGGATTAACTTGAATTTATTTATTCCTTCTTGTTCATCATAATTAGAATATTGTGTGTGTAAATATACATGTGCCATGTTCGCCGGGAAGACAAGCTTGAAACAGGAAAGTATGCAATCCAGGCATATATATTTCTCAATGGAGCTTAGTAGATACTGCACTAGTTCAATGACAATCATACATATAATTAATTATGGGTCATTCCACATATGTATAGCAGTGTGCAATATATAATTTTCCTAACACAATATATTGTGTCTACAACTCGGTATATGTTTGTTAAAAAGTATATTTCATTAATTCTGTTAGAAAAAAAGGGTTCGTCCATGCCGGATCATAGGTAGAAGTTAAACTCAAATTGATTAAGGATCAATTGAGTTGGTTAACAAATGAGCTTTGGGTAACTAATCCATTTCAATAGGGCTTCGGTTTTTGACTGGTTCAGAGAACTCAGTCAGTATAAATACTGACTTTAGGATAAATACTAACTTTAGGAAATCCTAATTCACTAACGTTGCATAACATACAAAATACACGTCCTTCTCTCCTCTCTAGCCGTCAGCCTTTGTAGGCTAATAGAGGAAGACTTCATTCTTCCTAATACACATCGTAGAGATCATTCTGTGGCTTTTAAGTTGCAAACACATGCCTTATTCACAGCATTAAACTGTCTATGGTTCATGGCGATTAGCAACATGTTGTTTCATCTGCATCTACTCATATTCTTCTGCTGCGCGTATCGAAATAGGATCTCGATCCATCTATTTAATTATTCGTTAATTGTTTTGATATATATACATATATATTTTACTAATTGCCATATATTTGTAATTTAAAAAAAAAATCATGAGTGAAATCCTTGAAAAATTTTGCCATGCCTTCTCTTTCTCTATTCATGCCAATCATGAGCATGTAAGAGAATTAAGCGTTGCATCATTTCTTTCATATTTGGAAACGAAGCACCCTTTTCAAGTTGTGTTGCATTGAAAGAGCTAAAACATTAAACTAAGTGAATTGAATGCTTAATTATAAGCTCATTTTGATTGATTTTGTCCTCAATGACAAAACTTTCCGCCAATTGTGGTTATATGTTTCCATTCAATAGGAAAAAGTGATACTCCAAGAAATAGTATCGATCGAATTAAAGGATTAGTGAGAGAAGGAGATCTAGGGACTTCAAAGCCACCTGCAAATACTTGCGATATGGACGCCACTTGTGTGCATATTGATATTATAATCATCCAATTAATGAGCAGTCATATAAATTAAAACCCTAAATAAAAGTAAAGTGCCTCTAGCTATTTTAATCATTAATGACTTTAGGGGTCCATCACAATCGTAAATAGAGTTGAAAACCCTTTTTCTCAGTCTTACCCAGTCAACAACAGGTCAAAACGCCCACTAATATGTTGGCAAATACATCATACACATTGCAAAGTTTCTTTCTTTGTTTTAGGCCTAACGTCAATTAAAAAAATGTTTTGTTAAAAATAAATTTTCCATATGAGTGATTCGAACGTTCTTTTTTCCGATTAATATGATTCATCCAATCTTAATTTAAATTTCAAAATTAGCTGTATACAAGAAGCAGTCCTTAGCAGATAACTATTCTTCAATATTTTCAATTCCTTCAAGTACTTTTTGCATCATTAGAATAATGAAGCTTGCCTTTTCGTCTGGTCATAATTTATGAAGCTTTCACTAATCTCACCCTCTTGTTTAATCTAATTAATTTGCTAATGATCAGTCACAAACCATGTAAAGCAAATAATTAAGAAAAATAATAATAATATATTATTATAAATATAAATTAATAAGTGATTCAAGTTTGAGTCAAATGGAGATGGCAAAGCCCTTAAAAGGAGGTCTAAAAGTTGGAGGGTTCAAAGGTGTAGGAGATGAAGACAACGGCTTTGGTACCGGAGAATATATGCTTTGTCAAGTTTAGGGCATAAAATCCAACACAATAGGGGGGCCATGCCTTCTTTCTTTGCTTTCGCACCCCACTCAAATATAATTACCTTATTCTCTCTATCATTCTCTCTTTCTATAATCTTTTGGTTTCTGCTTATCTCTACCCACCAAATATACTATTTTCCCTTTTTTCATTAATATATTTTTTCTTATAATCCCCCGTATGTAAAACCCTAGCTAGCTACCACACAATTAAGCTTCCGCGATTTTATGTGCAAGTAATAATTAATAAAACCTGAAGTTTAGCCGTGCAAAGTCGCGTCTAATTTTAATTTTAAAAATCTTTAGTTAAGAATAACTAATGATTTCGAGTTCGAGCTTCACATTGGATTTCAAAAGATTTATTTTTTTATCAATATACCAATTGATTAAAAAAATAGAAGATCTCAGCTCTAATTTTCAGTCAATATACCAGAAAAAACGATGTTACCGTAATTTCATTTTCCTAAGAATGGTGTTTACATGTTTTTTTTGGCCTGAGCCGGATCAGTCTGGATTGACTTGCCTTGTTGAAGGACATTACCAAAATATTCAAAAGTTCGGCAGTGTATCACTACAAAAAAAGTTATCTACGGGGGTGGTTTTCTTGGAACTAATGGAAGTTACAACTTACAGGTGGTTTTTTACGACTACCTCAATGACGTTTTCTATATTTTAATTTTTGAGTGTGTTTTGTTGTTTATTTAATCTGAATTTAATTTTTTTATTAATAATTAGTACATTGTAGCAAAACTCGAATTGAAATAATTTTACAGCATAGAAAAGCAATTTGGTTCGTTGGAACCTCCTCTAAGCACTAAAACTATAATTATATATTTGCATCTTAGGGCAATTTTAGCAGCCCCAAAGTGACTGTCCCATAGCACCAACCTACCCGGCAGTTAGTAAAATCGCTCTGTAGAGACGGTCGCTATGAGGGCAGACACCCAATATGAGCGGTTTAAACCGCCACTATAGACCAAAAGAACCGCCTCCGTAGGCCTACTTTTTTAAAAGTAAGCCTAATATTAGAAGTTTTAAAAGGGAAAGGGAGATAGATATGTGAGCAAAGATCATGAAGAAAGGAGAAACAAGATAAAAAGTTGTTATAGGAAGGTAGAGACAGTCAAAGAAACAAGAGGAGGTGGCTTAGTAAAAGATCCCAGAGACATGAGACTTTAGGTTTCCTAAGGGGAAAAATGGATAGCCCAAGTGCAAAAGGACTTGGAAAGTGAACTTCAATAAAGATTGATTAACACTTTTCTTTTCCTCATGAATTTGACACCCAATTCATGCGGTTGAAGAACATATCAATATCATACTTCTGTTCAGAAAAAGAAGATATCATACTTTTGACCTTTTTTGACGGGAAAAGGAAAGAGAGAAGGCCAGGGCCTGATGAAGATCCTACTAGTAGAAGTCCATCCATTTGTTTTGGGCCTTCAAAATTGGACTCTTAAAGAAGGGTCAATCAATATAGCTCACTAATGTTGTTGAACTCGATAAGCCTACTAAGTGGACGCCACCCGATTCATCCCAACAAGGGCCCGAGTACTATTTTCACCCTCCATGCCAACAAGCGACCCAAAACTGAAAAAATGACTTTTATATGAAATTAAAATACGGAAATTGAATTTTGTCATGCACCAAACAAATTTTGAAAGATATAAATACGCTTCAAACATGTTTCAAAAATACCATGTTTTTAATTGACTGAGAATTCGAGATATTTTCACAAAAAATACGATATTTTCGCAGAAAAAGATAAATTTCAAGGGAGAAAAATATGATTTTTTAGAATGTATCTCGTAGTATCTTAATGTATCTATATGTATCCAAATGTTTTCAAATCACACTTTCTTTGGTATAAAAATATTCGATGTAATAATTTTTTAAGTTAAAGGATTCTAAATAACAATTTTTAATATAATTTTTAAAAGTTTTTTGATAATCTCCAAAATGTATCCAAATCTCAAATATTTATATAATTTTTTATAGTATCCAAATTATCCAAGTGTACCCAAATGTCTCAAAATTTTAGTTTTTATATATATTTTTCATAGTCTCCAAATGTATCTGTAAGTTTCAATTTCAATTTTTACAAAATCAGGTATTTACGTAATTTTAAGAAAAAAAATAAAAAAGAGGCAGCAAAACCCTAGCTGCCGCCACTAGCAGCACTGCATCCTCAAAGACAACGGACGACGTAGAGACCAGTGAAGAGAGATTACGACAAGCAGATCAACAAAGAGGAGAGCAGCGACGGGAATCAGTGAAGAGAAAGGACGACTGAGAAGAGAGCATGGTAGAAACCTTAGAGATCAACGGAGAGAGAGAACAGAGAAGACGAGGAGTGACGATGGTGACGAGAGTGAGAGTGAGGACAAAGAAGAGAATATAAGCGGTGAAGATGAAGGAAAGAAAGGGATACGACGGCGCAGAGAAAGAGAGGGAAGTGAGGAAGGCGAGGCGACAATGAGAATTAGGATTAGGGCTAAGGGCTTGTTTGGTTGAGGAGAGGGAGAGGCTAAGAGAGAGAGAAGGAGAGAGAAAAACAATGAGAGAGAAAAAATCAATGAAATGAGATGATAAATTTACTTTTTTTGACTGAATGTGACATTTTTCAACTAAAGAATAAAAAAACGATAGCTGAAAAACTGAATTTTAAAAAATTGAACATTTTAGTGATTATTAAACTTTGTCTTCCTTAAATTAAAATCTAAATGTTAATTTAGATATATGGCATAATTAACTCAAAAAATAAATAAACAAAAACCACAGCGAACGGACTCAATATCTGAAAAACCCATCGGTTTGATCGAACTTTGAAAACCCCTGTGAGCTCATTTCGCTTCTTCGGCAAGAGTATCAGATAGTAAAAAAGGGTTGTTTTTTTCCCGTAAGAGCCTCGCTATTTATTATCTTATCTTTTTTATGATTCAATGTCTTATATCCTACTTTTACACCATGTTACCATTCATTATCATATTTGACCTGTTGAATTTTTACTTCATTCAATAGGGAATCGTAATTAAAAATCATTCTCGGATCTTCAACTCCTTTTTTTGAAGAAATTGATCATAGTTGCAATAACCAAATACGAAATTCATTTAATCCATTATAAGCGAAAGGCAAATATACAGAAGGTCGACCCATTCTATATATATATGAATATAGGAAGGAATGAGTAAAATCACGACTGATGCAAACTCCAAATCTATATCGTTGTTATTTCAATATATGAAAACCGAATATATTTCCACTTTTACAGGGGTCCTTTATCGAAGGAACAACAATGGTCAATGGTTGTTCGTAGTCCGAGTCAGCATGGGCAGTGGAGACCTTCATTACATTTCATGATGCTTCAATCAAATCCTGCTAACTTATCTTCCAATACCGTTCAAACTAATTGGACTACGATTACTTTTTCACTACTTTCAAATTTCTTAATAATTAAACAGGCAAATCTCCCATCACACTAGTCCACGCTGGTCTATGCACTGCGGAGGGTGTCTACTCCGTTGCCATTATTGTAACATTGTTGGAGAATTTTTCCGGAGATATATTGGTTGAGTTTGGAGAGCGGAAGTAAGTTGGAGTGAAGAGAGAAAACAACACCGCAATTTATAGTGGTTCGACCAACCATGCCTACGTCCACTACCTAAGTCTCACTTAAGCTTTTCACTATAACGGAGATTGATTCCAGCTCAATCCAATAAAGCCTTACACCAAGGTTGATTGCGGCTCACACCTCTAAAGCCAACAATGTCGATTTCTGCTCACACCTCTAAAGCCAACAAGGTCGCTTACGACTCACCCCTCTAAAGCCTAGACAAGGTTGATTCTGGCTCATACCTCTAAAGCCATTACAATATTGTTTTCTCTAGGTTCACAACAAACCTTTCTCACTCTCAAAGTGTTTTACAAAACAGTTACAAAAACTGAAAGCTTTATGCTAGAGTTGAGTATTTGAAATTGATGCTCTTGATCTTGATCTCTAGCTTGATTTGGTGTTTTGGAGTGAGGGGAATGATGAAAATGATTGGGACTTGAATCCATATGATCATCCACGTTTTCCTGTCCATCCTTGATGTATTTATAGCTTTTCTAAGCCATATGACCATTGGAGAAGAGAATATAACCGTTGGAGTGCATTTAATGCTATCTGTGTCATTCTCACGTACGTCACTTTATCCTCACGTACGTCATCTGCAAATTCTCCAGCTTACGTACGTGTGTTGTTCATCTCACGTACGCTGATCAAGCTCCAGCATGATTCACGTACGTCAACTTTTATCTTGCA
>CAODLS010143196.1:0-10676 GCA_948243855.1 Flueggea neowawraea | reverse complement strand
TGCAATTTCCTTTGCAATTAAAAATTATTTTAAAAGATCTTACCATGCTAGTAAGGCATAAGTTCAAGGAAACCAAATTCCTGAAAAAACATACCTTCGTTTAGGTTCAGGTTCAGCATATTGCTCATCTTTGACTTGAATGTCTCCACTGTCATTAGAACCACTTGAGTTCTGTCGTTTTCTGTCTGAAATTGTAGGTACCTGTATGGTTTCTTTTGACGATGTGGGTGGATCAGAGTCTTTAGCAGTTTTTGCTTGCTCTGTTACAGTATTTCCCAAAACAGCTCTGGGGGTTAATGCAACCCTGCTTTCTCTTGTGCTGTGATTCTTCCTAGGAGGATCATGAATGTGCATTCCTTTATTTACAATCTCTATTACCTGACCTGAATGATCAGAGCACTCAATCTTTTTAGCAAAACAGTCAGAATACGTACACTTGTAATAACTTCGTGAACCCTTAGGACTCTTTACTTGCTTCTGACCATATTTCCGCCAGTTATAACCATCTGGAATAGGTGACCTAGCACCAGGAGTTGGTGATATCAAAACAGTAAGGGCTTTTTGATCAGTAGAATCTTGTAGATCTGCTTCTGTCAAGAATTTATTTTCAACCTTCAATGGCGACAGTCTTCGTTCAGGCAGTGTTGGACTCGGAGCGGATGATATAGGTTGTGTAACGGAAGTTGGTGATAGTTCTGACAAGGAAGGCGGACAACCAGATGATTGAACATCATTCTGGTTTTGAGCTTCATGTTGGACCGTTGCACTCCCTGAAACTTCCTGGTGTGAGTGTGACACACCATTTTGTGCCTATGTATTAACAGAAAAGAATTCTCTAAAATATTAGTTGAGGAAGTTCAATGGCTTTGACAAAAACTAGTAATGAAGAATCCAGTTCTGAGACAACCTTTCCTATTTTCATGGAGGACTAAATGGTTCATCAAACCAAGTCCTTTTTTTTTTTTATCATTTTTCCTATATCCTAACCTTGGAAGTAGTATAATAAGAAAGACTGAATGTGCATGGTAGAACATTCCTTGGCAAGTTTCCTTTCGTATGCTTATCATTTAGATAAGAACATCAGAGGAATATGCTTGGATCATGTAACTATATGCCAAAGAAGATTACAAATAGACAGGAACCTACTGTATTTTCATTTGTTTACTCATTCTTCCTTCATACATTCTCTTCTGCCTTAGAATATAACTCCGTTTCTGAATCTGAATTATTTTATGCAAGATCGATCTTTGCTCATTCAAGGGAATTCATTCAAGTCTACTACCATGTTACCATGTGAAAAATATAATAAATAAGTATCTTATATTTTTCTTCTCCCACCTCATTAATAATCTATCCAAATATTTAAGGCTTAATAATTGTATGCAACAAATACAATATCTTCATTTTTTTATTGACTCTAAAATATCCTTCTCTACTTCTTTCATCTTTATTTTTCTTATATCTCTCTCACTTCATGAACATTTACACAACAAAAATCCCATGAAACCCACATACCACTTCAAAACCTCTTCACATTTGGACGCCCAAATTCAACAATCAAAACACAAAAAATAGCAACCACCACCAACTCATATTTCATCAATTCTCTAAATTTCTACTCAATATAAAGCACAGCATTAAATATCAATAGCAACACACAATCACACAGCAAACTAAGCTTCAGCTTCTTGTAGCTAATACAAACCTGTGATTTAACTTCCACGTGCGTTTCCGAAGCTGATGTCACTCTCAAACCTGCCAGATCATCACCACATAATTAACAGTTTAAAAAATAAAATATTAAAAACACTGTTTTCAAAAAAACTGTCTCATAAATAAATAAAATAAAATAAGATGAAAAACATTACCTACACTCTGATCGTCCTTGGATAGTACCACCGAGGAAGGCGCAACAACTTCTAGGGTTTCCAACCGTTTCGACTCGTCTCCGAGTCGCTGCAACTCACTGTGTTGACTCTCTTCAAGTACTGTAGCTCCCTCCTCCTCGTCCACGTCATCGTCTTCTAACTTGTCGTTTTGCTCATCAGCAAATCGTTTCTCTTCTACTTCGAGAGCTTCGAGGCTCTCGCTCGAATCCATCACCGATTATGCGTTTGTTTTGTTTGTCTCTGTGTGAGTTGAGAGAGACAGAGTAAAGTTTTTTTTTCCTTTTTTTTTTTCGTTTTGACTGTTACAGAGAGAGATTTATAGTGCCCGAAATAGAACCCGAATCGTAAAGACCGACCGGTCTGTGGTGGGGGAAACGGGTCTCAAGAAATTTGGTAGAGTGGGGCGTGGGCCATGTGTATGCCTTTGACTGGATTTGACTCAGGTGATTTTTTTGATGAGTGTGTAAGTTAACGGAATCCATCGATTTCTCCGTCAGTTTAGAGACCGGTGCTGGTTTAATATTTAACGTTTCGTTCCGTTAAGTTGACGTGTTCTTAAAGGGGTTTGTGCTGCCATCTTAACTTTCATGTTTAGATATCTTAAAATTAGGGCCTCTGGCAAAAAAAAATTAGAGCGGCAATTTTAGACACGACTCATTTAAATAATACAATACAAAATTAAATGGATTGAGCTTTGCTTTAAACAGGTTTGGGAACCTGTTTATGACACAAAAAATGGGCTTAAACGGACTCAAACCGTTTACGACTAATTTAATATAATTGGATTAAACGGGTTAATCTATTTACAACACAACTTGTTTTACAATTGCATGCTCTATATCCGAGAGTACTTCTATGATAATTGTAATTAATTTTTTTAATAAATTTTTTAATTTATTATTCTTATTATATGTATTAATATATATATATATATTGTCTAATACAGATGTAAGGAAGGAAGATATGAAGATTATTACGGAGAATTGAATTTATTAAAAAAAGATTGTTTTATATTTTATGTTGAGAAGTATAACTTTTAATGGATTGTAATTTTAGTTGTTTTGTATTTAATTTATTTTTATTTAGAATATTATTGTGTTTGTGAATATTATAAATGAATATTTATTATTTTAGTTGAAGCTATTTTAGTTTTAATAATTGTGTATTTGTATAAATAGGTTAAACGTGTTAAAAAAATTAAACTTGTTAGACAGATTAAACGTGTTAATATGTGACCTATTAACAATAAACGGGTCGTGTTGTGTCAGCCCACCTAAATTTCGTGTCGTGTTCAGGTTGACGTTAAATAGATTCGTATAGTAAACGAGTCAATCTGTTTAACCCGTTTAAAATTCAGGTCATAAACGGGTTGACCCATTTAAACACGACATGACACGAATTGTCAGCCCTACTTAAAATATAGTTCACTTTCCATTTTTAAATATAGTTTTAAAATAAAATCTCTATTGTCATGGATCATATCACATGACGATTGCGTGTTAGACCCATCAACTGAAGTATTTGTCCAATTAAGGCTGATGTGCCTTACAAGTTTTGTCTTAAAAAGGTGTTTCAGTAGTTTGAGAGATAAATGTATTTATAAACGACATTGCCCTCGTCTTCGAGGTAATTTGGGATCATAACACTACAATAGCCTACCAATCGAGACTAAAGGCCTCCAGAACTCAACTTTAACTCGGCGATTTTTTGCTCGAGTTCTCACAGACGATACCAATTATTAAGAATAATGTCTCTCGATGACCATGCGCTAGGTTTATCCACTGAGGTATTATTAGCTATGTCCATGTAAATAGACCTCAGTGATTAAAGTGAAAAATAAGGTGTTTATAAATGACCTTTAATCTCAATAATGTGGAAGCATGTCACTAAATCTACAATGCTCTCGATGACCATGCGCTAGGTTTGTTTCAATTTTTAATCTACAACATAATACCCTTATGAAAAATAAGGTCTCTCGATGACCATGCGCTAGGTTTGTTTCAATTTTTAAATTTGAACATACAATAATAGGGTACATTAATAATAATAAAAAAAAGAATAGGCATAATTTAGAAAAATGGATAAAGTTTATTTATTTTTTAATTTGTGTGCACTTAAAAAATGAACTAAAATAATCGGATGGAAAGAGAAACAATTTTTTGGGCAGGATCTCAAATAACAAATTAACAATTTAGTACTTAAGTTTTTATATTAATTTTTCAGTGATAATGTTTTTAACTCGTAAATTTATAATATAAAATTTTTCCATAAGGGTATTATGTTGTAGTTTGTCTAATATTGGATGAACAATTGTCCTCTCTTATTGCCCCAATTCTCTTTTATCTATTCTTAGTGAGGTGTTTGAGTGTAACTATGTCTATTAATCCTTGAAGGAAACGACTACAGTTTAACAGATAAATAATTTATTTAGTAGGTTCGAATTACCTACCTCGTTTCCAGCGGAAAGCCAACTAGACCAGCAGCGGACAACAGAGTTAGGGTCGAGTTTTGATTTTGGTCTCGCGAACAAACCACTGTCAGGTTGTCGACGGGAGTGCTCATCTGTTTCGCAATTTAGATGCCACGCGAATTGAGACCATCGATGAACGAAGGACGAGTGGAGTGAGAGGCATGAAGGAACTTCCTTTCCCTCTCTCTTCTCTCTCTCTCACGTTGGTGTGTGTGGGATGGAAGAATGAATCTCATTCTTTCATGCTTCATATATATATAAGCCTTTAATGTGCCTAATGGGCTTATAAGCCTAATGGGCTCATCACATTGGCCTTAATGGCCCATCTCAATTGGGATCTTCAATTGGACTCGGTTCACGACCCCGGTTCACACTTTGACTGACTGAGTTCGATCAATCCGTCATGGGCGAACCGATTTTCCAACATTCTCCCACTCGCACATGGCGAAATGGTATATCATCATGTAACATGGTTATTACTTGCATAACCATGCTCGATCCTTTCTTCATACAGGCAAATAGACCACTCGACCAGCATACGATGAGAGCGTATTTGCTATACACCTGTTAGGGTTGTATAACAGCTCAAAACCCAATCCTGCCAGAAGACGTCTCTTTGCAGAAAATCTCCATTATGCCAAAGTGTATGCAACAACAGCACAAACTGCTGGAACGTATGCCTTTCTTATAGTTCGTATCCACACAATCGCTGCTTTCGAACTTCTCGATCTCACGAAAGCCTTACTCAAATTTCACACATCATGTAACATACTACATGAGAACTGGTTTTAGCAAACTTTTGAGACTAGTGCGAATGCGTCTAGAAATAAAATTTCCCTCTTACACCAGACAATCCATATAGTCAAGTTTACTTTCCCAGCTTGACACGCTTGGTCGAATCAATCATCACCATTAACGGTAAGCTAAAGTAGCCAAATTAACTACACGTTTTGAATGTGTTAAGGGTTCTAAGGATAGGTAGTACCGAGAACTACATGTTCATGGCAGGGTCTCACACTAGGAAAAATGAGATTGTTTTTCAATATTTTCTATCTCTATGGTCATGTATATAACACACATGGTATGATCATGTGTTGCGGTGTTTTTTCCTTCCCTTAGAGGAGCGCATATTTATATAATATTGTCAACACCACACAGAAGTTTCGGTTATGATGCATTTCGCCATCTAACCTTAATCCACACTTAACATGATTACTTCTGGCTTTAAGATAGAATATGCTAAAATTATCAATTTTAGCATCTGATTAATTTAATGATCGACATAGGAGTTTATCCTATGGTGTACGTCTCTTTTCGTACGATTTTTTCTTGCCTTTTTTACAATGAAGTCATCACTATAAAATACAAGACAGATTTTGATTATGAACACGCTCTCGATCTCTTTCTATGTTCAAAATCAACCTCATCTTAGTTCTTCCCCCAACGAACTGGGAAAACTAAGGTAAACACCTGTGTGAGTGGGTTACTTCTCTGTCCAACATGCTTTCACACTCAAATTTACAACAAATGTCAACTCTCAACATTTCTGCTCATGTATTGCTCATAATTATCTTATTAAAGATCATATTTTTAAGGGACTACACATTTCATATGTCATGCAAATCTTAAGGAACTTATTCCTTATAAGCTTTTATTAATGGATCTTACAATCACATCTCCCATGGATTCCAAGTTCACTTCTCCTTGTGAAACTTGTATTCAAATTTACTTGATCTTGTGCAAACAAATCTTTCACAACATGATACTTGTTCTCGATTTGCTTAGACTTATATTAGATTTTCTCGATCCTTAAGCAATCGAGGTTAATTGTCACTAAAGACTGTTGTTAATACTTTAGGCGGTTAATGATAAGTGGATCACTCCACTTTGTAGCTAACCATCATATTGCACTACAGTTCTGCCAAGCAGAAACACAAAGCCAGATATGGACGTCCCTCTCATCCACGTCACTTATCCAACTAGTAACTGTGTTTTATTTTATCACAAATCTTTGTGATAATACAGTATCTTGCAGTGCCTCTAAAGCATCCAAGTATCTCGCTCACTGCTTCCCAAAACTCTTTTTTATGTGTTAGATCAATATTTGTTAGCTAACTTGACGGTATAGTAAACTCTAGGCATTGCACACACCTAAGTATTGATTACAAGACATGATCTTGTGATCAACATATGTACTCTAAATTACAAAAGACATTCACATGACATTTGTGTGAAGAATATTACTCAAACATTCTTCCTTTCACATAGTCTATGGACACACGCATTAACTAAGAGACTTGTTCTTAGTTACGAGATTACCTATGAGTTATGCATTTCTGCATGTTAAAGCGTTCAAGTACTTTGTTGATCCATCTCACTTGAGATATACAACGATTCACTCGAACGATCTCTTGGAGTTTAACTCTAAGGTCAACCCATATTAGTAATCTCAAAGTTCGAATTGATCAATCTTTAGTGTCATTCAAGTACGTTAGACCGTTTCTAGCTACAAGTGTGATATCCACACAATTTAGAATGACAAGATTCACCTTGAAACACATAGTATTATCATAACTTATACGAAGATACCATTCTCTCGAAAAATGTCTAAGTTCATACATTTGACAATGAAACCATTGGTTCAAACCCTATAGATTTCATTTCCAAATTCTCTATTGAGAATTGGACGATGAAACCATTAGGTTAAACTTTATAGGTTTCTACTCTAGATTATCTATTGAGAAAATGAGTCTCTACATCCGTTGATGTAGGTCGAGATATAGACTAGCCTAAATGCCAAAATCTATTTAGTATAGGTAAATCTTTCAACAAGTTGGACTCTTCAATCTCGTTGACTAAATCCCCTTAGCAATTATCGATGTATTTCTCAATCTATTGCTTAAGTATCAACTTATCTCCAATGGGTATTCACCCTTTGGGTAGATTAACCACTTCTTAATCATGGTTCAATCTCTTAAATGTCATTTGCACTTCCATTATCTTAATCCATATAAATTTCATCGAGATGAGTGAACCTGTAACATACTCACAGGTTTGTCAATGACTTGTGGTGTTACTAAAAGGATCACGATCAAGCCATTTATCGAAAAAATATCGTCATGAGACTTTACCAAAAAGAATCACGATCGATTCATTTATCGAAGAAATATCATCGTGAGATTTTATCCCTTTTAGTTCTATGCATTTTCGAAAGAAATGCTCCCACTGGGCTCAAGTTTCCTACTCCCACTAGAAATAAGAATCTTGCTATCACTCAAGTTAGGATTAGGAACATTCGCACACTTTTTAGTTAAATAATATAAAAGTTGAATCGCTCTAAGACTTATCAATGTATCACTTTCAGAGAAAGAGATAACAATTGCTTGGATTGATCTCTTGAGATTTTAAAACCCAAGCATACATTACCCAAATCGATGCATCCCTTTTGGAGAAAGAGAAAACAATCGGTTGGATCAATCTCTTGAGATTTTAAAACCCAATCATGTAATTCACATCACATTGTCCAACTTTATTTCTTATTATTTTTCCTCACTCTCCTCAAGAATTTCTCATTCGGATGGAGTGATCCTGAGGGTCTTAGTGCATGTATCTCAGAGTAATAAAAGATTTCACTTTTCTAATCCCAGTTAAGAAATCTATTTCCAAGGAATGTGACTTCTTATAACTCGTTACTATGCCAATTTCTCATTATCTCATGATGATTGTATCATTTTGACACAGTAAGATATCTAAAAGCTTACGCCTCTTAGTCTTTTCAACTAAGGTATCGTGGCTATTAGTGATATATCTCTTGGTTCCAAGTGGTGTAGGTCATACACTCGACCGATCCACAACCCATGAGATATATAAGTAACGAACTTAGAGCTTTAGAAATCAACAGTTAATGTTCATTTCTCTTTCATCACATAAAGGTTTGGACTCATCTTGTAGATGTCTCGATCTTAGTCGATCTACAAAGTTTTATTTGTTTCCCATCTTGATTTTCAAGAAGTAGGAAAAATCAAGAATCATAAACTAACTTGACCATTATTACTTATGAAGAATCAAATAGATATGACTGCACCTTTCACAATCATATATACAAATGTGATGAAGTAGGCCTTAGCCTACCCTCTTATTCTTTTGATGTCAAACATCAAAAAATGGATTAATAGAAATGAGAATGTAGCTCAAAGTGCCTTTTGAAATGATTTATTTTCTAGTATTCCCTTTTTACAATGCTCGTAATTAGACAACTTGAATTTACACAATTGCCTAATACTCCCACTTGAACTAATCAACGTAGTCGATTTTGCCAAAGTGGTTGAGTTGCATGCATTAACTTCACATAATCCCTTATGATCACGTGACGTAGCAAAAAATGAAAACTAGATCATTCAATAGTTAGGTTATATGCCTTAGCAAAGAAACCATTTTTAATACTAAAGTAGTATTCCACTCAACCAAGATCTAACAAATACCATAATTGTTAGAACACAAATCGAAGGAAAACTTCAATATGCTTATGACAGAATCTATTGCAAGAAAAAGGTTGGCATTTGCACAAGACTAGCTCGTACATGCCAAATCACTAAACTCCCACTGTCGAGTTGTAACTTGCATACTCAACTTGTTTCTTCTTGGAACTAGTTGGAGTCTAATAAAGTCATTTTAAAATTTCATTGTGAGGATCCTTAAGATCAAATAAATCGTCGGCTAATGACGAAATTCAATAGAGAACATTCAACAAGACAACTCTTCTCACTTGCATGAGTTTGAGTAACATACACTCAAATGTGCATTATCTTACATATAGTGTGCCTTTGGTATTTAACATTTCACTCACAAAATGTCGGCATTGTCCATGGTCAAGATTTTCCTCATAAATTCTGTCTAGTCTCCATTTCTTAAGGATTTAAGGTTCTTAAACCTTTTTTCTTGCCTTTGTATTGAAATTTACCCAATAGAATAAGACGTTATTGAATTCCTCACGATCTCATGTTTGAGATAAATATGGATTAGGTGCAACTTGATTTGCTCCTAACATCTAGGCAAGAAGTGGATAACATCTTTGGACATTGTCCTTGATCAAACTATGATCAGTATTACTAGCTCTCTAATCATATAGGCCTTATGCATTTACATACATGAGTAGGACACTTATAACAAGTATCAGTCAATGGTCAAAGATCCCAAGCTTAGTTAGTGTCACGCAACTAACTGTTCCTTAAATGCAACTTATAAATAAATTGCATCTTGATACTTGCAAAGTATCTGAGTGAATACATCATCCTGTGCACTAACAAGATGATGGATCTAGTGGAATTTTCTTACTTCCACATTTCACTAATATTTCGGTCCAAAATGTGTTGAGTGATATTCTACTCATCCTTGAATTTGGACATAACCAAGTTCAAAGGGGCACAAGCTTTTGCTCTTAAATATATGCTAGATTTCTATAATCTATGATTTATGATCAATGTAGCCTGAGCTTAACATACGTTCTCGTATGGCTCGGCATCAATTGACTTTTAGAAAGCAGTGAATATAACAAATAAACTTGTCAAACAACAAGACATAATTGCACACAAGTAATTCAGATAGCAATACACATATATTTACTATCCAACTAAAAATTAAACTAGTATAGCCTCTTATTAAACTTTGAATCGAAAAATACATTAAGTGTACATTTACCATCTCGGTCTTAATAATTAACTATACAATATTTAATTTTATAGATAGTAAATAACGATTGTTTGAATTCACTTTTAAAGTCCACTTGACTTAGGAAATCCATATTGGTCATCTTAATTATTAAAACAAATTCAATAATTGGGCAATAAATTTTAACATAAAATATTGCATATTAAATTAAGTTCAATCATCACAACAATAAGCCAAAACAATAAATGGAATCATAATCATGTATTGAACCAACATGCAATCCAAACAATCAGTACCAATGTTAATACACCGTTCGTTAACATTGGTCAGTATTAACACACAAATAATTCTAATTTATATCCTCAATTAATATGGCACTAAGCCGATGTAATACCCCGAATAATTTTTATAATTATTTTTGGATAATTATATTTGAAGTAATTATTTTGAATAATTTTGAATAATTATATTTGGAATAATTATTTGTGGATAATTAGTTTTGGGAATAATTATTTTTAAATAAATTTGGGTAAAAATTTGAATTTTTATTTTTGAAATTTGAAGAGTTAATTTTGAGTTTTAAATGTTAATTTGGTGTTTAATGAAGTTTAGAAATGATTTGGAAGTGTTTTGAATAAGTGAAAATGGAT